>JABSTT010002143.1:0-51444 GCA_013339685.2 Hyalomma asiaticum | reverse complement strand
CGTATTCTCTCACTGCAGTAGCCTCTCCTTAAGCAAGCGGTTGTAATCGAAGAAACCCCGCTCATTCAGGAGTCACACACATGAAAATGTCGGTGAAGCGAACGCAAGTAGCTCGGGCATTGCCGTGTGCGTTGCTGACTCTCTTCATTTCAGTAAATTTAACCGAACTGCTAACATTGAAGTGTAACCCATTGGCGTGGTCAAAACTGGCTGGTGTTGCTAATCATTTTGTGCTGGTGTCAAGTTGCATTGCTGTTTAATAATGCATAAAAGAAAGTGTTTGCTGCTGAACATCAGCGTTCTGCGTGGCGGTACTGGAAGCGAGAAAAAAGAAAAAAAAAAAGAAAAAGAAAACAAACCCGACAAGCTCTTCCAGGTTAGTCGTTTTAAACTTGCATGGCATTCTGCTTGCAATGTAGCTACATAAACCAGCTGTCTCGACACCGGTATATGCCCCACTGTTTGATATGCCAAAAAATAAAATCGCACAAACTCTAGGGTTCTGTAATATGCCAGTAGAAAAATTGTTTATTTCAGTGGTGTGCAGCATCATGATCGTTTGAGGCTCCGATGGGTAGTTGTAATAGCTATGGTGTTGCTTGTTAATTGGCCGTTGCTCCATGTAAGTGTGTGAAGTGTTATTTATTGTGCCTTTCCTGTAACAACCCTCAAGAGAGGGTTAACAGTATCACTAAATAAATAAATAAATAAATATTACTTCAGTGTATCCCGCAGTATAGAGACGTGTGGTGTGAGAGCTTCTTGCATCGTGGACGTGTCCGGGTACGGGCACCGAAAGGGTAATGCATTTGCTTGTTACATGTACTTAGCCCCAACGCTTGTGACAGAGAAATTATAAAGAAAGAAAAAAAAAAGGGGGGGGGATAATGCTGCCGTTGCTATATACGCAGTGACGCTAACAAAGCTTGACGCCGGGCAACACAGTGAGCAGCCTTTGGGCGAAGTAAAGCGAAGAACAGACACTCACATAAGTCGACAAACATTGGAAGGCCAGGCATTTGTATCGATGCGAGAAATCTCACGCTATTCTCGTTGACACCGTTGTAACAAGGGCAAAGGTCAGGGATGGCACACGTTTTGATTGGAAGCAGCGAACACGTCTATGGGCGAGTGAATGCGAAAGAAGATGCCAATACTTGTCATCTGATTTTACATTGAATTTCTAAGTTGAATAACTTCTGTTTGCCTGCATCAATCCTGAAAATTCTTGTAACACGAAAGTGTTTCCTGCCGAGGTCCACGAAACAATCAGTGACGCACTTTCGCAGTGGAAGTGGATCTCTAAGAAATGGATATGCATTTATAATGAAAAAGTTCCACTCACTAGGACCTACATTCACCCAGGATCCGACGAGAGGAGCTGGAAGCTTCACCGATACGCCACCGCAACATTGCTTACACAGGGAACAGATGGGCCTTATATCTTCACTGCAGTGGTTTACAAGTTGCATCTAATTATCGTCCATTTAAAGTAAACGTGTTTAGTACAGTGAACTTTAGTTTAACAAGCAAAATTACTTTTAAAATAACATCGCCTCCCTTATATTGCACTCTTGGTTCGCTTAGGCTCGCTGCGGTGGTACAGCCATCTCGGAACGGTAGATAGAGCGAAGCTGATTCTCGTTTGAATTCGCGCCGCCAGTCAGCGTTTCGGTAGTCTTCGCGTCTCGACCGTAACGGAAGTTAGGGGAGTGGCGACGTCATCACGGTGCCTTCCTCGGGCAAAGTACAAACGCGGCTGCCACAAAATTTGTCTTGCGTCGGCAGGTGTGTTGAGTTGCGACGCGCAAAGCTCTAGGAACGCAAGGACGGCCGTCGATAAGCAAATTATTGGCCATTCGCTGAAGTGGGCTGTGCGTTCAGAAAATGATCCGCTGACAACACGTTCGGTTTCGCTTGCAAGGTGTCACCGTTTGCGGACGCTCCTTGTTTATGGCAGATTTGCAGGGCTGTGGCGCGTGCAATTCAATGTCTCTCCGGAGCAATGTGAGTCGTTCGAGAACTTTCCTTCGTGTACAACCGTCGAGATGATCCCTGTGCCGTGTCGAGGTGCCGCTGATGTCTACATGTAACATGTTCACATGTGAGTTCACAGCACCCGACCCACCTCCCGGCCCTCGATTCGTCAGATTGCCGCTTATGCATTCCAGAACTTCGCGAAGACAGGTTTTACTTTCGTGGTATACCTATGACAGAGGAATCAACCACAATTTTCTTTTGAATTTTTCTCAGGGCAATACGGGGGGGGGGGGGGGGGGGGGGGGGCGAGCCCGTTTCAATGCAAAACTCGGCGAGTAAGATTTGGTTTCAGGGCCCCTTTAATGTTTCTCGTCTCGTATGTGAAAGACGCCTGGCAGTCTTGGCATGGAATAAAGCCAGGGTATTTATTTCTTTTTCCAGGCTGTCTTTGACTCAGATCGGAGTTATGTTTTCATCTTGTTTGAGGGGGTCAGGCAGATCTGTACTTCGTAATGCCTACAGTTACTGCGTATGTATAATTTATTTTGTGGCAGTAACTTACTGCTTCGTTTGTCGTACTACCTTTTTTTTTAAGAGTAGTAGCTTAGCAGGTAAGGTGTCACGCTGCTGAGCTCGATGACATGGTTTTGCCCCGCCACGGCGGTCAAAATTTCCGGAGCACTCCACTACGGCGCCTCTCATAATCACAGCTGGTTTTGGGACCTTAAAACCCCAGAAATCAATCAATGACATCGTTTCAATACAGAGCTACGGTGCACACGAATTTAAATTGGGGCAAGATGCAAGAACACCCGCCCAGCTAGCACACAAAGGATAGACGTCTTCAAAACGGATATCCGAGACGTTAACGACGTCGCAGAAACGTCACGCGTAAGAAGTCTAGGATACGTCGTATATCTCGTCTAATGTCCGTCTTGTTGCACATAAACGAGACGTTTCCTGAACGTCTTCGAAGCGTCATCAAAAAGCTGGTCTTTTCGACAGCTTGGGGGAGCCTCCAGTAATCCCATTTACCGGGATTTCTGAATCCGTTTAAAGACGTCATCAAGAAGCTGTTCCTGAAACGTTAGCCGTAATCTGAAAAAGAAGCAGGAATCGTGCACGGGAACGGGGCGCGCTCACCAAAACTTTGATGTTGCCACCCTCAGAATGTAAGCTAACGCCTTAGGGGTACAAATAACCACAAGACATTTTTTGCACCCCTAATTAACTCTGTGGTTCTGAAGGTGTCAGCGGGGTAATAATTTTGGGGGGCACCCCCATCCGCGGACGCCGTCCCTGCCTTTCTGGTAGTAGCTGCGACCTGCTATGTTACCAGCTGCACGATAAGCTTTTCGGTGCTGCAGAGTGGGAGGTAGTGCTAGCCGAATACTTTCGTAGTTACGTCCTAGGAAGAAGTCCTGGCATCGCACTTGCCTGGAACACTTTTTTTTTCTCGTGGTTAAAGGCATCAGCACTGAGTGCAACAGAGCAAAAATAGTGCAGTAAGGTAGGTACACATTTCTCAAAAAGGCTTCATCAGTCTTAGCATTTAAGTCAAAATTGGTTGTCATGAATATAAAAATCAATCTAGCATGTAATTTGTGGAGTATGAAGTAAATCTACCAAAAATAGTAATGACATATCTTTCTACAGTGAAGGATAGACAGTTTCTTGGCAAGCAGCCTCACAAGGAGGCCTCTGTGCCAATGATCACGAAGTCGAAACACTGCTACATCAACATTTTATTGAGAAACTAACTTGTGCAAGTTAAAAAAAAAGGAATAAAATGAGAAATGCGAGAAAAATAAAATCAGAAATATTCAAAAGGAACTGCAGAAGAAATACTTTGAATATATTTGGAACTTATTAACGGCTAGAGGCTTACAGAAAGAGCACTAGTAGTCACACAATAATCAACAGCCAAACGACAATGCGCTTTTCACCATGAGAGCAGCGCATCCGGTTATATGAGCGGAGACAGAACAATGGATGACTGTGTGATAGCCGCTTTCAATCATGTTATGCAGTATCTTCACCGTATAAAATCAAGGAATATAAACAAAAGAACTCAAATATGACTCAGATATGAAAGTGAAAATTTGCCTAGGACATCAGCTGATGTAAAGAGGCAAGCTTCAAAAGACTACCGAAAACATCAATCAAGTGTGTATGAATATTGACCAAAGTGACCTTCAAAGAAAGTAGCGCATGAAATATTGACAAAATTGGTATAATGAGCAACGTCGCAATGCAGTGCACAATCTCTCACAGCGAGCAACGTTACATCGAAGCAAACTCAGTTTCATAATGCAGCTACATACGTGCTTGAAATCGAATACACTGGAGACAGTGTTGAGGCGACGAAAAAGAAAAAAA
Organism: Hyalomma asiaticum; assembly: GCA_013339685.2. Classification (NCBI taxonomy): domain Eukaryota; kingdom Metazoa; phylum Arthropoda; class Arachnida; order Ixodida; family Ixodidae; genus Hyalomma; species Hyalomma asiaticum. The sequence continues at coordinate 47,085 of JABSTT010002143.1, read as the reverse complement.
GAGAAGAAGCAATATTCTCACTTACATATGCAAAATGCAGATGTGGCTCTCTACAAAGCACTGTATTACGAACATCTATGCAAATCTGACATGAACGGCAATCAGACTGGCAAGCATCAGTTGGAAGCCAAAAAAGAAAAAAAGAGATTTTGGCACAGCACATGAACCTACTCCTAAAAATGACTTCAAATAACCATCAGGTCTACATGTGCAGGATCAAGCTGAGAGTCTCCGAATTTTGCCCTGTTCCACATTTAAAAAAAAAACACTGTTACCTTGTTTCACATAAAAAAAACACTGTTACCTTATACCTAGTCATTAAACAAAACACTTCGAACAGCCAACTCCTTTGAGAATGCAACCTCTACCAAACGCGCAACTATAGTTCACGTTTACAGTCATCAAAAACTAGTTGTAGTGTCCAGGCTTAGTGCAGCTGGTGAATACGATGCTACTGGCATCATATGACACGCTGAAACCGCCGTCGCGGAAATGCTTTCAGTGTAGAACCGCGGTGGGGCCGTGGTAGAACGCAGTTGGTGCACTATCAGGTTATCCATACAACCGCCGATTAAACCGCATGCATTCCTGCAAAGGAAAAAAAAATGGGGCCGTTATTTTCTATAAAGCTGTTCTACAACTGTGCTTTGAGAAACGAAATTTGTAATGCATCTCTGTCATAGACTACGCCCTTTACAGGAAGTGCTCATAATATCCTGCAACTTGCAATAGATAAACACTCAAAATGAACTTTCTTCGAGTGCCTGGTTCTTCTGAACTGCTGCCTGCACCATATATATATATATATATATATATATATATATATATATATATATATATATATATATATATATATATATATATATATATATATATACACCTGCATTATACCGCCGACCCACGAGCACCGACCCACGGGAACTCGTGGGTCGGTGCTCGTGGGTGCTCGTGGGTATATATATATATATATATATATATATATATATATATATATATATATATATATATATATATACCGCCGACCCACATTGCCTTTATTTTTATTTTTTTTAATGCAAAATGAGCAAATATATAATTCCAGACTACCTTTCCGTGACCGTAAGTTCAGCCATGACATATCTCCCTCGAGCAAAGTAGTCGGCGGCCTAGTGACATTTTTTGGAACGAAGAGCAGGTGAATTACAGCTGTGTTTGAAACCAAATAAAAAAATTCCCTGATGCACGCAGCTCAATAATATTTGGCTCACACGTTCACAATAACCTCCACGACTGTTAGGCATCGTTTGCTAGCGAGATTCCAAATGTTGCAGGGCTCCTTTAGTAAATGGGACCTTCAAGGTCGCGCGATCGACGGGCACAGTGACTGCGCACCACAGCTGTGCATAGCATCAACAAATTTTCGCTGTGGCTTCGATTTCGCCTGCACAAACTGCCTTCCATGGTCAGGTAATAGTGAAGTTAGTATAATGCAACGAAATGTGGCTCATTTGGGGTAGCGAGTATGTCGCGGGGTAGGAGGAAAATGTGAAACGTTCCGCAGAAAACTTTTGAATGGCACCGTGGCTTTGATTTGACGATATAGGTATAGGCTGGCAGTGCCCGTAATATATAATAAAAATAAACAAAATACGTCCGAACGTTCATGTATAGGTCGTCGTAACACGCCGCTCACCCACAGCCCGACGTACTAATTTCGTTCGTTGTTCGTCCCCTCATCATCTCTGTACTGCTCTATCAGCCCAGCAACCTGGTTCAAGTCTTCACTCCCCAGTCCGTACCACGTGAAACACTGGACAGCTTATGGCATACCATAAATCTACTGTGCACAACAGCGTCCCTGTAACAATACTATGGAACCAGGTAACAGGTCGTGTAATTGTTTTGGTATTTGCGGTCTACAAGAATCACGAACCCCAACATGCAGAAAACCGCAACAGCGTGGACAATGAGAAATAATAATAACGAACATTTGCAAACGAGTCGCATGCCTCAGACAAAGTTTAAATGTGACCGAGAACGAGCACAACGACACTCATGCTCATATGAATGCTGAGCTGCGAGAAGTCATTCCACCGCCAATGATTACCTGCGGCAGTTCTGCTGACATGCCACAACAAATAGTGTGCGATTTTCACATCCACATCACACGCACGTAAATTTCACAGCCCTGAACTGAAATCTCACGACTGCAATGCCACAGTGAAAGAACGCGCGGCAACGGTTGCCCTACAACACGCGATATCACATGCATGTATTCGTCTGTGTAAGACACGAGTAAATTATTACCATCCCACATTGTTGCACAGACGCTGCACTCACTACCCGTAACGACCAAAATGACAGGATGGTGGGAACGAAGCCAATGCACTCGTTACTCACTAATCAGGCTAAACACGCACATAAACCTAAGAAAGTTTCAGAATGCATTTGTACACGGTAATCTGAATAATAAAACCACAGTTGCGTTGCTTTGTGTTTAATAAGTCAACTATCTTTGAGCTTACATAGCATTAATGCTCCTTGTATCTGTCACAGACCGATTTGCCTATCCGCGGAACACATGAGTGACCTCACAGGCATCATGCTAAGCCATTCAAATGTGGTACTTACATTTATTTTCGGCGAGACGTGTTACGGGATCCAGTCACAGAAGCGCCGGGATTGAACCACGGTTAACGCAAGGAGGAAAGTAGAAAGAACATAATGCCACCACACAAACACACGCAGCGGTTGCAGCACGGTAACGGAATTTTCTCCAGAAACGAAGGAAGAGCCAGCCGCCAACAACTTCACTACACTGACTCCACCGCCAACCACGCAAACGAGGTTCGCTGCCTTTGCTTCGCGTCTCCGCGTGTCTGCGCCAGCCTGCGCCCTCTCGCCTCATCTCCCCGGCGACCGGCGAGAAGGAGCCAGACATTCTGGCGCCTCCCTCCCAGCCCCATTGCAGCTGGCGACATCTCGGCGCCGTGTATTGTGACGACGCCCGCCGAAGCTTTGAGCCACGCCCTGCGTTTTTATCTCCGGTGGTGAGGGAGGGGGGGGCGGTATTCTTCCACGTCTACTTTCCGTCTCGGGTAGGACGTCTTGAAGACGGATTCACTGTCCCTCTGATGTCGCTCCCGCTTAGTTCGCGTGACTGACATCTTTGAGACGTCAGCCAAAGACTGACATCTTTGAGACGTCAATCCCCCAATAAGACGTGTTTTTATTCTTGTGTGCTAGCTGGGCGTGTATATAAATTTTGGTCCAGCTTGTAAACATTAATCCAGAGTCCCTAGCCAAGGCGTGCCATATCCCTTATAATCATATCCCTCTCTTCGGCCATTACACAGGACTTATGCAAGCGGACGCCTCCCACTGCTTTTGATAAAATGTCTCCTAAGCGCCACTCCGACGCATAGGTAATAGGAAACGTGAAAAGTGCCCATAACACATTGCAGCGGTTCGCCGAGCGTGCACGGCTCGGGGAGTTGTTTTTTCCTCAAGTCAGTGGGGTCCATGCATGGCTCAACATGCAAAGGCAACGGCAATAAGAGTTGGCAGTGCATGCCGTTCACTGCGTTCATCCATCGAGGGACCTAGGAATTCATATTAGTGTAGATGCAACAATAAATCTTGCTCGCTTTAATGCATTATATGTGCTAGCATCATCGTCAAATTAAAGTCCCCCACAATTAACGGTGTTATCCCTGGTCGTCATGGCTAATTATGAATCCCTATTATACGCATCAATTTTTATGGCTGTTGCATCCACGTGAAACAACCTATCTGAATTCCTTTTTTATTCTTTATTACTTTGATTGCTTCCCATTAGTTAGTACTGAAATAGTCGTGACTGTTCCTTATCGCAATATTCGTGACCTGCAATCTTCCATTATAGCATACCACAAAATATTTTCCGCAGATGGCATGGCAATCATTCAATGCCAAAGGCGCCTCATACGGCTGATTTTCTCACCTCCCCCCCCCCACACACACACACAAAAAAAAGAAAATCCCCGCAATAGCTACCTCGAAAGCAATGTATTCCGCCGCCATCTTGGGGTATGAGCATTTTGGCTACTCTCAAAATTTCTTGCCTGTGAACATGCTGCCAGTGATTTACTGCAGCGTAAAATGTGGAACACAAAGTTTACAATGAAAATGTGGTCAGTCAGTCACCACTCTCACACATATTATTGCAATTATATCGCTCAATTTAAGTATGATTATTCAGTGCACGTTAAAGAGCCCCAGGTGGTCGAAATTTCCGGAGCCCACCACTACGGCGTCTCTCATAATCAGAGCTGGTTTTGGGACGTTAAACCTTACAAATAAATCAATTAAATACGATAATTATTACACTAATTACGAACCACGCACATTTGGTGGCCTAGGCGCGAATTCCATGCCAGAATCTCAAACACATGATTGGCATGAGTCGGTTATCGCAAACAGTATAGGAAACATTGCAATGTTAAGCAAAGGAGAGGCGATCTTATCGCGATTTTTTTAGGAAAGCCGGTTAAATTTTCCTGCACTATATAAACTCTCTCTCTTTCTCTCTCTCTATGTGTGTGTGTGTCTCTTTCTTTCTCCTTTTCTCAGTTTATCTTTCTTTCACCCATAGCAAGCTGTGTTACGATCGTCGATACAACGCAATCATATATCGTTCCAATAAACGCACGTCCTGCAAGCACGGGTGCACAGCCGCTCCGCCAAGTATGTTTGTTGTTTTATTCATTTCTTTATTTCTCTCGCTCTCCGCTTGTCTCTCTTCCTTTCTCTGTCTCCACCTCCTCCACTCATTTCCCACTCTCTCCACCTCGACTCGTTGCTGCGGACGTCACTATAGCGAGGGTTCGACAGCTCCGCCGTAATAAACAGATCCACCGACTGCAGCGTTTTCTGGGATCTTCGGAAGTCTTCGCAAGGCCCGCATGCGCTGCGCACACTCATTTCTTCTTTTCCTTCTTCTTCTTCTTCTTCTTCTTCTTCTTCTTCTTCTTCTTCTTCTTCTTCTTTTTCTTCTTCTTCCTCTTCTTCTTCTTCTTCTTCTTCTTCTTCTTCTTCTTCTTCTATTTGGCAAAAGAAACCTACGCAACCTCGCCCCACTATGGTGGTCTAGTGGCTATGGTACTCGGCTGCTAATCCGAGGGTCGCGGGATGGAATCCCTGCCGCGGCGGCTGCATTTCGATGGAGGCGAAATGTTGAGGCCCGTGTGCTGTGCAATGTCAGTGCACGTTAAAGAACCCCAGGTGGTCGAAATTTCCGGAGCCCTCCTCAACGGAGTCTCTCATAATCAAAGCTGGTTTTGGGACTGAAAACCCCACAAATCAGTCAACCTATACGTAACCTTGTAAAAGGCGCGGTCGATTAAAGCTTCCTCCCATACACGATCAGACCAAGTCACCAGGACTGCCTTGGCGGACTGAACGCGTGGTATCCCCTCTGAAATAACGCGCCAAGGAAAACGTGCGCACAGATTTTCTCTCGCCCCGGTGACGCCGCAGCTCCTACAGCTTATTTACTCCGTGCTTTTTTTCTTTTTTTTTCTTGATTTCTCCCCTTCTCTAGCTCACGCCCTTCTGCGCAAATCCGCACTCTCTGCAGTGGGCAGCACTCGCCTGAAACAGGATCGGGAGCAGCGGTGGGTGTTCCCCCTGCAGTAATCGCGACCCCCGCCCCGCAGGGGCAGCCTTTAAAGGGCTTTTCAGCCGGCGCGCCGAAAGGAAAACACGGCGGGGGGTCGACGACGATGAAATGTAATTCGTTCAATCGTGTTCCCGCCCTGAGTAACACTGTACACCGAACCTCCGCAAATTTTATTTTCTCCCTCCCGCCCCGCACGCCGGCAGCTTCCATGCAGTGCGCGCGTGCGCGGCGGGAAGAGCGCTTCATTCAAGTATTTTGCCCATTGCTCTTAAAAAGTGCGCCGTGCGTTTGACAGGAGATGATGTCTTTAAGTACACTTTCCCACTCCGCATCGCGCGCGCATCGAAGATGTCACACGCAAATTCCGGTGTTTTATGCGCCAATAACGCAATATTTATTTATTTATTTATTTATTTATTTATTTATTTATTTATTTATTTATTTATTTATTGGACGAGTCTGCCGTCGGCTCTTTTATTCAAATAAAGTTTATTCTCTCTCTCTCTCTCTCTCTTTCTCTCTCTATTTATTTATTTATTTATTTATTTATTTATTTATTTATTTATTTTACGATACTGAAAGTCATAAGGCCGTAAGGCTGTTTCCCCCCCCGAAAAACTCGAAATTATCGCTCCGGCGGGTGACATGCTATTGGCCTCGAGATCGACATGTAGGTGGCAGCACCGTCACCGCGTGAGTGTGGATAGGCGTTCGCCGGCGCGCATTGACATCTACACAGCGGCGCTCTATTTTAAGTGGTTTGAGGCAGTTAGCTAAATAAAAACATTGATTGCGCTCAAACGGTAATGCATGCGTCTTTCAATCTCACGTCGGTGCAGGAAGAGCGCGAAACGTTTATATTGCACGTGAAGAAAGCGGGATATGCCATTCAACACGGCACTGGCATCACGCAGCCTCACAGTTTGACTTCCGCGGCGCTTCTCTGCGCCTATTTTTCTTTTACCATACTTAAGTTCTGTTCTGTGTACAATGTTCGAATTGCTGTTACGCGATGGAAAGAGTTCGGTATTGCGTCCTCGCTGATTTCTTTACTATTAGCTACAACAACAAAGGACTGTTACTGCGCATTGAGTTTAAGTAGGAGCTTGTGTACTCCGCTGCATCATTCACACGCGAACTTGCACTTAAATGCCTTGCGTGCCATGTTGCATGAAACGAAAGGCACTTAACTGGCTCAGTTAGTCAACCTACGTGACTGTATCGCCGCTTGAGTACCATCACAATATTTTACACACGCCTATATTAGGTAAACGTTTTAATAATCAAGCGCATCACTTTCTTCGCATGATTACCTGCGTGACCGTGATAAGAAAATATTTATTTTTCTTTTTTGCGCATAAAAAAAAAGATGCTTTCTTCAAGCGAAAAAAGTCTGCTATTTTCCGTCATGCTCCCAATCAGACATCGTCAGACGATATCGCTGCAGCACTGTATTTACATGTTGATGTTTTGCGCTTAACTTATTCAGAAGGACGCTAAGTGCACGTTGCCGTATGCTTGAAATGCTCAGCAGTAGCCAAACTGAAATAATTGTGCCGAACCGGAGGCGCACGCTCACGACACAAGCACTCAGCGATCTTAAGAAAGAGCAAATACGGTAGTGGAAAGTGGAAAGCCAAATTATACTATAACTAATACTTTTATGCTTGTATAAGAATGCATGAAAGAGTTTAGCACTGCACCGGCTCAGGGAATTCAAACACACTAGATGATATGTTAGACTTACGCGCTCATGTGCCTAGCAGTCGGCGCAGTGCCTAGCAGTCGACGCAAGAAGCTATTCACACTTGGGAGCTTCGTCCACTCGCCGCTAGGCGCCGACTGTGTTCGATCTCGAGGCCAACGGCACACGACGTCACGTGGAGTGCGGGCTCACTGCTTACGTGCACCCGGAAACATATTAGACTTAAAGCTTTCGTGTGGTATTGCTTCGCTGTAACATCTGTGCCTGGGGGCACACCAAATGTTCTAACGCGCAAAAGATTATTATTCACGGCCTTTTTATTACCTACTAGTTTCAGTTTTTGTTTGGAAATGCTCCAAAAACGACAAGCCGGACGGACGGATGGATGGATGGATGCTATGAGCGCCCGCTTTGTAACGGGCCGGTGACATGTGAGCCACCAGGCTCGTAAATAAATTTATGAACTTTTTTTTTCCGTCACTCTTTAAGTTGTCCTCATGCCTTATAAATCTACTTCAATTATATCGATCATACTATAGCAAGAACGTAAATTCATAGCCCAGTTCTCTGCCCCTTATGGCAGAAAGTCCTTATTTTTCCCCATAATTATTTTTGTCCGTTCTCTCTGGTTTTCTGCCATCGATATTCTAAACGTCTTTTACTTATTTTAATCGCGGGTATGTTCAGCTTCCCGTTCTTCTCCCTAAAACTCAAGGCTTCATGTAGGCTAGTGCCCAAACGTACACCTGGGTGGATATCTCCGCATTCAATCAGAACATGCTTCGTCGTTTCCCTATCTTCATGGTGCAACAGGGCGCCACGTAGCGTTCGCAATGGCTTAAACTAGTTCGACCATGCGAACACACAGAACTGTGACGCACTTCCGTATGGCCTGCAATGCATCCTCTTATTATTTCGCCTGTCGCACGTCCTGCGCGTTGTCGTCGTCGCTGTCATAGTCGTCGAGTGGCAACGGTTTTCTTCAGGCCTGGTGTCGCTGGAATTTACTAACGCAAGCGCGCAAGAAGGCGATGGTGGCTATATCGTCATCATTGCTAGCTGCAGTGCTCGGATCTCAGCTGCAGTGGCGACGTCGTTGAAGTCGGGGCTCCTCTTGGGTCACCTTTAGTATTGTCGTTGCTGCGCGGTGCGTCGTGTAACGATCCAGTGTGCGCACGAACTTAATTATTTTTTCAATATTCATTTAAAAGAACTTCCGATGCAACTTCGCTGTTGAGATTTGGTATGTCCACGAAATTCGATCCCGCAGCCCATGCCTGCCAACAGCCCAATTTTGATGTCAGTGCCCCTTTAAGGTTCGCCTTTAAAGGGGCCCTGAAATCATATTTTACTCGCTGAGTTTTGCATCGAAACGGTTCGTTATATTGTTCTGAGGTAAATGCAAAAAGAATTTTTGAGATCGATGCAGGCAAACGCAAGTTATTCAACTTACAAATTCAAAATAAAAGCAGACGACAGATATCGGCATCCCAAGGCGTGCATGCTGCTTCCAATCAAAGCGCGGCTTACATCTTGCAGAACCGGAACCGTGCTGCCCTCTGTGGCCTCCCTACCACAACCACCACGTGAGCCGCACAGCGATCCTTGTGTCAGTTACAAGCAAAATGAAGTTGTAATGCCCAAATTTGTACCTTTAGCAAGCATAAAACACGTTCTGAATTTGGAATCGATATGTGCGATGTATATTTTTATTCCCTACTGTTCCCGGCCAATCAGAACCTGCAGCAAGGCAGCATGGTGATGTCATATCCGCTCGGAGAAACTGTTGACGTATGGCGCTGCAGTCAGCGCGGAAACCGATTTCAGGTACAAATTAAAATACAATACGGTTCAATTTCGCCGATTTCACTGGTGTTTCGGTCATCGTCAAGTCCCACACAAAGCAAATGTGCAATAAAATCAATGTGCGTAAAATGCGTTTCAGGGCCCCTTTAAGAGTGAAACGCGACAGCCTTGCCGTGCAACGTTTACATACAAGACATATTGCCACCTAGCCCTTGTAGGTCCGCATGCCGACAACGAGCATGCCGCTGATTGCCGCAGCTGGTGGTATGTGTGGTCCAGGTTGGCAGCATCATTGGTTTTATTCTTGTGCATTCATCGCAATTTTTCGCTCACAGTAAACGCAGGGCGGCCACTTGCAAAGAGCTCTTACGAAAGAAGGAGCGCCGTGTATTCCGTATCTAATAACTGTAAGTAGCACTCCCGTATACCATAGCTTCCGTGTGGCTTTACACGACGTTGAAACTCCCAATGTCAGACTCCTTAGCACGTGTATTACTCGCCTTCTCTCTTCTTTCTATATTCCCCATTCCCTTACCCGCAGTGCAGGGTAGCAAACCGGACGCTCGTCTGGTTAACCTCCCTGCGTTTCCTTTTCTTTGTCTTCTCTCTCTCTCTCTCTCTAAACGACGTTGACTGCTGACGCCGGCCAGATACCACCGACGTGCCTGCTTCGCTAATCTGGCACTTCAATTTCTCTTTCAAAAGCTAACATTGCACGGCTGGCACTGAACATGTAGCAATGAGCGGACGGCTTGAGGACAGGCCACGGATGAAGGCAGAGCTCTGTTTCTCGCTCGCTGCGCTTCTATATAGATGGACCTCTTGTTTTAACGCCGCTGTAGCTTCACTAACCTTGCGCACTGCTCTTACGCACACATGGACGGCCATGTGGGCACTTCCGCTCGTGGGGTGACGTGAGAACGGCCAGAAAGGGTTTCGGGCCTATCTTATGCTCTAACGCCAGCCGGCCTGCCCGATAAGTTATGCTTCTTGGAACGCTTTATGTCCATGGCCCTGTCTGGGGGTCGTGGTCCGCGTACGGTTCCAATTTACATGTCATAGCGTAGAGAAGATGATATTGATATCTTCTTCACCATGTGTTCGCTATGCTCACAGCAATGAGATAAAGTTTTGAATGTTTCTAGCCTGCGGCAACGTTCTATTAAGCCGTCATACTGTGTCAGCTCTCCTTTCTTGCACATGTGGTTCGCATTCTTTGTAAACTAGTGGTTCCTGCACTGTCTTTGTTCGCTTGATACGATACTTGCTAGAAGCTGTTTTTTTTAGGTTCCCCAAAAGAAATTCATAGATATTTTTCTTTAAATCAGTTTTGTCATTTGACAGCCAGCTTCGACAATGTAATGTCAAGCGTTATTACCGGCTGATTCTTTTTCTTTTTTTTTGTTTGTTTCGAACAAGTATAGCTTAAGATGCATCCGTGAATGCGCTGCCTGTTTCGGTCACTTCGTATTGAGAGAATATTTTTTTTATTTTCACCCACGCGCCATTGTGGAACAAAAAAAATAATAAAAGAGTGTAGATGTTCGCCTGCACCGCCGCCCGCTTCCGAAACAAAAAGAAAATAAATCGTAAGCATGAGATCATGTGGTGTTTCCAAGCTCATAGCGTTCGCTTAAGGAGGCAAGTTGCTAAAATATATGGACGCTACTTTTACGACACGGCACCACGTCACACCAACATGAAAGTTCGAAATCCACATACTACACTTACAAATTGCCTGCTTCCTGTCCCGCTTTATTTTGTCGATGATTGAACCCCTGCCCGCATATGCTGCGCGTAATTGTCCTCCGCACTTTCGGTTTGCAAGTTTATTCTTGCGCTGCGAGAGGTGGTGTCCTCTCGTCGCACAGGGATGCGATTACGTGAGAGAGCGGATGGTGCCTCTTTTCCGTCACCTGCTCGGCGACTCCCAGGTGTCTGCCTCCCTCATTTTTGCGAATTTTCGGGCAGAGACCCGAATCGGTGACCGCAGACGATCTGCTAGGCGTCAACGACCAAAGAGCAGAAACACCTTCCAAATTACAAAACTCTCCGCAAAGAAAAGTGACATCGAGAGATAGAGAGGGGGGTAAAGAAAAGAGGCAAAATAACGAGGCGTCAGAGACGGAAAGTGCGTCTCTGCCGGCATCCGTTCTGCTATCGACGAACAGCTGCATCGACGCATGCGCACACTTACGCACATTGCCTCGATCCGCGTAGAGAAGGCGTCAACGCGGCGAGACGTACTTACGCTACAGCGCAGCGACGAAGCACTCGGCAAAGCCGCAAAACACATGCCCGGAGCCAGGGCGAAGAAGGAACCGGCGGCTTCCAAATGACCGCGTGTGGGACCACGTGACAGCATAGAATTATGCGGCGGGCGCTGCTGTTCGGTCGCATGTCTGGGCCAGTTTTTGGCAGCACCCCAGCGTACACGCATCACTTGATCTGTTGCCTGCATTTTGGGGCGAACTGCAGCGCTGAACCAGGACCCTGCAGCCACCCCCCCCACTTCTTCATCGCCGCGTCTCCTGGCTGCCGCGTGGCAGGCGGTTCGTGTGTACCGCGAGGCGCTAACAACCGTGTTTCCAACGGACGACACCCGACGCTTGGCGCCTTCGAAATGTAGAGCTCTCTCGCGGCTCCTGGGCCGCTTGGGACAAGACGGCGGACAGTTTTGACGTTTGTCTCTCGCGCACGCGGTTGCGCGACCATGTTTTTTCAATCGCTCCTTAGCCGCATGTAATGACTGGTGACGGCTTCCGGTCTTGGGACCCGCGTTTGCGCGCCCCTCCCCCCCTTTTCACCCTTCTTCCCCTCCTCCTTACGGTCGCTCTTTTTGTCTCCCCCACCCCCTATTTTTTTTATAGTTACGCGAGCGCGCACGGTATCCGGGTTACTCCCGACGCAACGTTGCGTTGCGTGTGAAAGCACGGCGGCCCAGCGCACCCTGGCGTCACCCCGTCCAAGTCGCAGCCGGCCGAAAATTCTAGGCCTCCGAGACGGGCGCAGTTCTGTCGACACGCCGCGCACACGGATACGAACAAACACAGTCACATACAAGCCGCGAGGTGTGCGTGTGTGTGTGGGGGGGGGGGGGGGCGCAGCTGCTTGCCACGTAAACGAACCACGAGGGAGCACGGAGCACCACTGGAACCGTGGAGCAAGACGGGAAACAAAAGTTGCCAATCACAATACAAAGAACCTTTCGACCGCTTGAGAAGTGCGTGCGCGTAGTGGTCGAAGCGTAATAACCGGGATTGAATTGCGGCTCCTGGTCTGCAGTTGTTGGATTATCGTCTCGCCAGCCGGAGCGGCCGTAATAAAGAGTGGAAGATGGCCGGGAGAGGGTTGGCAGTGAAAGAGAAGGGCGAGAAATGCGGCGAACAAAGCGCGAATGAGACACGGTGAAAGGAGCTTGCCTTTGACACGAACGCCTTCATCGAGCAAACCACGAAGCACGCGAAATGACACGTCTCGGCGGGGAAACCGCGATCGAAGTCCGACCTCGTCGTCGGTCGGCCGGCGGCTGCTCGTGCGTTCTTGACTGTGGTTGACAATGGTTACAAAATGTGCGGTTTCGCGTATCGGGTCAGCTATTTATTCGAGTTTGGAAAGCGTTCACGTAAGGTAGAGTTTGCATTGTCGCCGCTGATAGCCGAAGGAAAGTGAATGCTATAACGCTGGAAACCAGGTATAGGAAATAATATCGGGTCTACTGCACATAGGGCGTGTTAAGTGGCCCGAGGACAATGACAGTGTCCGTATGGCAGGCAATAAAAACGGTAGCGCCACCGCAAAGCTTTCACTTCGCAGTGTACGTCCAAGGAACAGTCGCTCATGAGCTGAAATAGCGCACGTAGGACAAACCTTCGGAGTTTAAAAAGCAAACAAGGTTCTCAATGCAACTTAAAGATCGTGCCTCGGCGTTCCCGTCAGCCCGGCAAATGTATACTATTTTAAAGAAACGCTCGAAGAGAGCGTCAGCACTAAAAATTTTAAAACTCCGGTTATAGTCATTATGAGAACGCGCCACGAAAACTTCAAGACAAGAGAAGAACAAAAAAGCGCCTTGTTATCGCGTTCCTTCTCTTGGTTTGATAATGACGTTTATGTTATTCTATGAATATATGGGGGCGTTTTCCCAAACTTTTCAGTGCACCTTGGTCGTGAGCTCCTCTTTTGCCGTGAAATTTTCGTGGCGTGTTCTCATAACGAATGGCTACCAACGTGCCCAATTGGCAGTTATTCTAATTATCATTCCTTTTATAAAGCGCAAACTCGGCCCGCCACGGTAGTCTAGTGGCTATGACACTCGGCTGCTGATCCGAAGGTCGTGGTATCGAATCCCGGCCGCAGCGGCTGCATTTCGACGGAGGCGAAATGCTGAGGCCCGTGTATTCTGTGGGATGTCAGTGCGTGGAAAATTTCCGCAGCTTTCCGCTACGGCGTCTCTCACAATCACGTCGTGGCTTTGGGACGTAAAACCTCAGAAATCATCATATAGTGCAGCCTGCAGCGTCCGGTATACACTGCCTGCGCACGCGCTTTCTACTCCTCGAGTCACACTTTTTCAACATGGTCAGTAAACGGTGCCGATCAGGTGTGTGCTCCTGGTGTGTGGGCGCCTGCATAGGTCGGCAGTGTAGGGGAACACTCACTCACACTCACTCACCCAAATTTTTCCAGCATCCGCACTCACTCGCACTCGCACTCACCTCCACTCACACTCACTGGCACTCACTCGCACTCGCACTCACTTCCACTCACACTCACAAGCACTCACTCGCACTCGCACTCACCTCCACTCACACTCACTGGCACTCACTCGCACTCGCACTCACCTCCACTCACACTCACTTGCACTCACTCGCACTCGCACTCACTTCCACTCACACTCATTGGCACTCACTCGCACTCGCACTCACGTCTATGAAATGAGTGCGAGTGAGTGCGAGTGAGTGCACTCATGAGTGAGTGCGCCGACCTATCAGGCATCTGCGGCAAATAGAGTGACACGAGTTTTTCCTCCTGGGTAGAATAAACGGCAGCGGTGCCAGTACACTGCGCAGGTTTCACCTGGTCGCCGACCTAACTCGACCTAGTTCGAGATGTACGCGCGCCTCTTCAGTCGCGCGTAGATCTCGAACTGTGAGCGCTGTCTAATGTATCAGAGAATAGAACACATAGTATTTCGCGACTGTCCCCCATTCGTGCCACAGCAGCAGACGGCGGCCGCTAGGCTGGCTGATATGGGAGTACAAGCAATAGATGAAAGCTGTATTTCACCCGAAATAGGGGTCCATACCGAATTACCTAATGCTACAAGGTCATTTTTTCAATAGAAATGGACTGGATGCTAGACGTTCGGTACCACTGCGCAAAGTTGCGGATTATGAAAAGCGACTATTAAACTTAGATGCAACTAAAGTGGCTTCTTTTCATTATGCGACTATTAGACCTTTATCATAATCTTCGAGTGCATTTCCCTGCACAGCATATTCGTGCGACTAATGGCGGCCCCTGTCACGTTTCAAGTAGAGGCGAGGTCCCAGTTACCCGTGCTGGGGTTTGACTATTGCCAGTGTTTATGTCAAGAGAGCCGGGTCGACATTTTCCGCGTCACAGCACATTGTTTTGCAGAAGTGATTAGCTGCATAAGTTGGGCTAGTTCGTATCAAGCGTAATGAAATATGATTACTGGCGTCCATGTCCCCTTTGCGCAAGCAGTCATGTCTTATGTATGTACGGATCACTCATTCTTATCCCCATCCTCATGCTTCATCACTCTTCTTGCCCTGTTGCGTTGTCCCCGAAGTAGAGTAGAAGGCCGGGGCGTACTAGATCAGGCCACCCTCTCTACCTGTCTCCAGTGTATTGGACTTCAAGTACGCGAGTATGTAGCTTCATTATGAAACTGAGGTTGCTTCGATGTAACGTTGCTCGCTGTGACAGATTATGCACTGCATTGTGATGTCGTTCATTATAACGATTATGTTAATATTTCATGCGACATTTTCTTTGAAGGTCACTTTGGTCAGTATTCATTGTCACTTGATTGATGCTTTTGGTAGTCTTTTCAAGCTTGCCTCTTTACATCAGCTGATGTCCTAGGCAAATTTTCACTTTGATACCTGGGTCATATTTGAGTTCCTTTGTTCATACTCATTGATTTTATGTGGCGAAGATACTGCATAACATGACTGAAAGCGGCTATCACACATTCATCCACTATGCTGTCTATGCTCATACAACAGGATGCGCTGCTCTCATGCTGAGAAATGCATTGTCGTTTGGCTTTTGGTTATTGTTACTAGTGCGCTTTCTGTAAGCCTCTAGCCGTTAATAAGTTCCAGATATATTTAAAATATTTCTTCTGCAGTTCCTTATAAATATTGGTGGTTTTATTTTTTTCACATTTCTCTTTTTTTTAAACTACCATAAGTTAGTTTCTCAATGAAATGTTGAATAAAATGTTGTTGACGTCATGATCATTGGCAGTGGGGCCTCCTTGTTCGGCCGCTTGCCAAGAAACTTTCTATCCTTAAAGGGTCCCTGAAACGTTTTTTTGACATTGCGTCACTGATTAGGCAACACAATTGCGAAATCATTCACACCATAAATAAGGCGAAGCACAATGCGCTAAGGCAGCTATGGGCTTATTTCTGTCGCCTTCCTCCTTACCACTGCTGTTCCTCCTCAACTCGATCTGCTGCGGAGTGCGCGCTAGCGACGACAGCGCCTCCCGCGTCAGCCGCTCTGCCGAGCCTCCCGTAGCGACATAGCGCCCCGATATCCTCACTGAGGTCGCCCGCCTCGGCAGTGCTAGCCCTCTGTAATAGAGCGCCGGCGACTCGTGTGACGCCGCCAGATGCCGCGATGATACCGTTGGCTGAAACGAAGGAGTACGTTGTAGAAGCACGTTGTTCGCAGCTAGGTTTTGAAAATTACGCGCACGTCACTTGGGTCGGGGCCAATCAGCGACCTCCCATTCGATCGCTCGATGGCGGGGGCGTTTGAAAACGCTTTTTGGCGAGCCGCTGCGACCTTTTGCGATACGCGTGTTCAAAACCTTATTGTAAATTACACACTTTACGCACAGCACTAAAATCTGTCCTGTAATGGTCCTAGTGACCCGCTCTACCGGATCACCATGTTTGCACAAAATCGTCAAAACCGTTTCAGGGTCCCTTTAACTGTAGAAAGATATGTCATTACTGTTTTTGGTAGATTTGCTTCATACTATACAAAGTACAAGCTATATTGATTTTTGTATGCGTGACAACTAATTGTGACCTAAATGCTACGACTGATGAAGCCTTTGCAGACAACTGTGTGCCTACCTTACTGCACTATTGCTCTGTTGCACTCAATGCTAGTGCTTTGACCCACCAGAAAAAAAACGTTCCACGCAAGTGCGACATCAGCACTTCTTCTTAGGACGAAAGTATTCAGGTGGGCTGGCACTAACCCCCACTCTGCAGCACCTTAAACCTTATGGTGGAGCTGGTAACATAGCGGGTCGAAGCTACTACCATAAGGCAGGGACGACGTCCGTGGATCGTGGGTGCCCCCAAAAATTATTATCCCGTTGACACTTTCAGAACCACACAGTTAATGCCTTAGGGGTGCAAAAAATGCCTTGGCGTCATTTGAACCCCTAAGACGTTAGCTCTGAGGTCAGATTATCATTTATATATTCTGAGGGTGGCAACCAGACCAAAATATTGGCGGGCGCGCCCAGTTCCCGAGCACGATTCCTGCTTCTTTTTCAGATTACGGCTAACATTTCAGGAACAGCTTTTTGATGACGCACGTGCAAGTCTTTGAACGGATTCAGAAATCCCGGAAAATGGGATTATTGGAGTCTCCTCGAAGCCGTCGAAAAGACCAGCTTTTTGAAGACGCATGTGCAACGAGCCGGACATCAGACGATATACGACGCATCCAGGACTAAGGCTTCTTACGCGTGCCGTCTGCAACGTTAACGTCTCGGATATCCGTTTCGAAGTCGTCATAAATCCTTTGTATGCTAGCTGGGCAGGAGAGTACCAAGACCGTGGCATGTAAATCAAGCCGCTCATGCCATACATGTCATGATTTTCATATTATGACCTGTCATTTATGTTCGTCATGCAGTCATGTTGTGCCATACTGATTTTCGTATACATCCCATTAACGAAACGGCCCAGGAGAGCACAAAGACCGTTTCATGTAAATCATGCATGTCATGATTTTCATATAATGACCTGTCATTTTATTCGTCAAGCAGTCATATGGCATAGCGATTTTCGTATACAATCCATTAACGAGACGGCCACGGATACATACATACATACATACATACATACATACATACATACATACATACATACATACATACATACATACATACATACATACATACATACATACCGCTCACACTCATTGGCACTCACACTCACTTGCACTCACTCGCACTCGCACTCACTTCCACTCACACTCATTGGCACTCACTCGCACTCGCACTCACGTCTATGAAATGAGTGCGAGTGAGTGCGAGTGAGTGCACTCATGAGTGAGTGCGCCGACCTATGGGCGCCTGTGAACGATCAGGTGTGTGGGCTCCTGTGAACGTGTGGGCGAAATATTATTGCTGTGCACGCACCAAGGAATTTGCAATTCGGTTCGAAATGCGGTTGGACACCGCTCGGTCTTCTGTCAACAAACGACGTCACAGGGGGCACCACCGATCACGTTGCTTGAGGTAAAATTATAGCATTGGCTGATTTCATGATGGGGGGAAAACGCCCCCAGTAACGCTTGCGGTATTTCCAAGCTTGTATTCGTAACAGGTCGTTGCTCAATGGCCTGCGGTGCCTGCATTTTAGCTATAAGGCGACGACTTCGTGACCATGGCGGAATGACGATTACGGCGTAACAGCGATCAGATGACGAACATAGGCCCGCCACGGTGGTCTAGTGGCTAAGGTACTCGGCTGCTGATCCGAGGGTCGCGGGATCGAATCCCGGCCGCGGCGGCTGCATTTCGATGGAGGCGAAATGTTGAGGCCCGTGTGCTGTGCGATGTCAGTGCACGTTAAAGAACCCCAGGTGGTCGAAATTTCCGGAGCCCTCCACTACGGCGTCTCTCATAATCAGAACTGGTTTTGGGACGTGAAACCCCACAAAACAACAAACAAGATGACGAACATACTCGTGAGTTCACAAATATGTTTGCGGAGGTACTTCAGCAGACTTACTACCACAGTTTAGCGCAAGTTCAAGTCAAACCTCGATTGCCACGACCTTCTATGCTCGTGCATTAACAGTTTTGCGTGTGTGTAATATAGTATATTGTGGCTGTGTTTCAATGTCGTGGTGATGTAATGTTTACGGTCGATTGAGAAAAATGAAAGAAAAGAGCAAAGAAATGCTGTCATATACAAACGGAACAACTCGTACGTAACAGCCGTAGAAACACTCGAAGCGGATGATATTGAAGTATTCCGGTCGTTGCTTACCGCTTGACTGTGGGCTCATTGCCTTTACGTTGCCGCTTTCTTTTCTTTTTTTATTGTCTTTATTGTGGTCTTTTTTTTTTCTATGCTTGTTACCCATGACGTTATTTTTGCAGTGTCCTTCACTTTATATGACGTATTCATTATAACCCCGTCTGGAACGACTTCCCTGTAGTCAGCAGTATGGTCAAATAAATAAATGAACAAGGTTATATACATATATATACCGTAAAGCGGTACTCGTTAGGTGCGGCCTTTATTCGGAGGCCATTAAGAAAAATTCCCGTCGCTCGGTCGTGTACCACTGTACACTGACTCGACCTGTTTCCACTCGAAAGCACTTGTATACGGACGCGTGTTTTGCAAGCGCGAAACTAGGCAAAACTCGCTGCGCCAGCAGATAAAACGGTGCGAGCCGCGAAATAAACACCGCATGTGGAGCGTTGCGAAGATAACAGCTTATCTCGGCATAGTGCATTCTTTATTAGCCGGGCCGGGTTTAAATGAGCAATTAAGGAAACAATAGGAAGGAGTTTCGAGCGCTTAGGAAAGCGTGCCAGCGGCAGCTTTCGAAGTTTTCCTTTCATTTTATCCTTTTTTTTTTTTTGCGCATTGCGTCGGGGTGCAGCGGGCACGTACGTAGCCGCGGGCGGCGTTGGGCGAGGCTTTGAATAAGAAGATAAGCTAACATGACGTCCTATATTTGTATAGAGGCTTTTAAAAAAAGAGGTCTGCAGTTACTTAGCTCTTTAGATCATAGCCACCTTAAATCCCAGGGGACGGCAGTGTTTATAATTGTACCCTCCAGCCAGAATTTTTGCCATAGGCTAACTTGCACACGACCAAGATGAACCCCAGCAGAATGTTAAGCGTTATCGATGAATGAATGAATGAATGAATGAATGAATGTGACCTTTATTGAGAGAAAGGGACAGCTCTTGGTTGATCTTGGGGATGAGGTGGGAAAGGGGTCCGCGGATTCAAAGGCGATGAGCAGCTTCAGGTCGCGCTTTCGCGCGAGTCGTTCGACCTTCCCTACACCACTCGAAAACAGGAAACGTTGATTACATACCGTATATTTCGAGATCTTCTTGTACTTGATTCTTATATTGTACTGATTTCCGTAAAGCTGTTGTATCATCTTGCAGCAGATGTTAGATGTGTGGTCTCTTGGGAAAGTTACACAGCTCCAAAAGAGATGTAAATCTGCTCGGCATATCATTTGACAGTGTGTGCCTCGGGTTGAAGTATATTCACTTGAAGGCTCGGGTAGCTTGCTGCCATGTCGCATGTCACGGCGCTGGCCATCACCTTGGTTAAAAAGATTTCTTGTTGAAGAGGAGGCTCGCCCACAGTGCCAATAACTCTGCATGCATAGTTGCGCACCCAGGAAGCGGACATGTTTGGTAGCCATATTGTTGTGGTGCAGATGTGCTAACCCAGGCTATCCCGTCTCTTTCATCTCTGCTTGTGGCGTCAGCGTAGATGGCAATGGTCAGTAATTTATCCAGAATTTCGATTTCGGCCGGGTGTGGGGGAGTATACGAGTTGTCAATGGTGTTCTGAGACGTCTCCTGAGCCCCGGTTTCTTCTAGCTTTCGTATGTCGTCTACCGATAGGACATTGCCTGTACTCCGTGTACCCAGCGGAACTTCCCATGGCGGAATGGTGAGCGGTCTCTCAGGCACCGGCCTAGCGTAGACTCGATCATCGCACATGCCGTAATCCGTTTTCCCTGTTGTGTGTTTTCCAATCGACATCGCATTCGAAATCAACGCTTCACTTAGCATTTCCCGCATTGGAGTAATCGTGCTTGAGCAGCTATAGCTCCTCGTTCCTCGTGTGCTTTGGCAGTTCAGTGATCGTACGAAGGGTTGTCCTTTCGATTCGAAAGTGAGGTATTCGAAATCGTCGAATATGTGATCCGATCGCCGAGAATGACTGACATATACCGCACTTGGCACCGAGACGGGCGATGCCTATCCAGGTAAGCAGCGGCACGGCATGCGTGATCGCCGCCAACGTAGGCGCCATCACGGTAACCATCTCCAACTATGTGCTCGGCAGCGCTATTGGCGTTCGTGCCAGCAGTTCTGCTGTACTGTACGCTTCTAACAGGCGATCAAGACGTGCTTCCCTGCCATTTGTATCTGCATCCTTATGCAGGACCTCATCTTCGGCATGAATTGCAGCGGCCTGACCATACGGCACAGGGGATATTCATTCGTGACAGCCCTTGGTATTTTGTTATCGCTTGCTTTACGCTGCGATGTTTTATTAATACAGCGACAATCTGACGAGCTAGCCTATACAGTGTGCGCCTTATAGTAACATAGATTGTGTTGATAGTTTATTAACGCATTTTCTTGACACAATAGTGTCTCGCGTAACACAATACTGAAGGCTGAAGGCTCATTTTTGCTTTGATATTCAATATTCGATTCAATATTCGAAACTATAGATATTTGGATTCAATTCATATTCGAAAACTTTGATATTCGCACGCCCCTTTACATGTCTCTTGCAGTGTTCGGTGACAATGACATGCTGAGATGATTTTATGTGGGCCCAGGTCTCAAACACACAAGTATGGCACAACGAACACAGATGAACTTTACTGACAACGAGGCGAAACCACGATAACGAAGACAAGACGACACGTATGTGACAGTGGTAATCCGCCACTCGTAGACGCTCATGCACAGTGTCGCAGTTGTCACGTCTGGTCATGCGACGGCATCGCACACTCGCAGCAGGATTCTCTACAACGATGGCCCACGGCGGCCGAAGGCGCAGAGGATGGACACCGGGACGGAGGGTCGGATTCAGCGGCTCCCGTGCGTGGCGGCAGGTTCGCCTGCACCGCGACACCCTGGTGTCTCGCCCGACAAAGTACGCGGCAGCACGCTCGTCCAGAACAGGAACCTGGCTATAGCCGCACATCTTGTGGCGTTCGGGACGGAAGTCCAGGACAGCTCTCCCAGCTCACCAAGGAGTACCGGCTCCGGTTAGGCTAACTGCTCGGCTCGTTCGGGATGGCAAGGTCAGACCAGGCAGCTCAGGCTCGTGACATGGCGGCCTTTTGGTCGGCGGTCGGTCGGTTGGTTGGCGCAACCCACCCACGGGGATCGGCCATGAATCGATAGATTTATTTTGAAAAGGAGGACTAATAGACAAGACAAAAATAAGAGGCCATACTATGAATTCAGTAATGAAATTGAGGTTCAAAGAATAATTGCCTGCAAAGATTGGTGGTATAGAAAAATAAAGAATAAGAATAAAGAAAAATAAAAATAAAAGCGACCAGTTCTGGCCGAGACACCACCCATCTACTTCTTCGTCGGGTACCGCACCACAACAAACACGTGCACCCGACCGAGCACTTCAGATGTTCTCAGTTCCTATCACACGTGCTAACCTGGTTGTTTGTATATTATATACATGCACGACCTATCTGAAGGATGATTACAATGAAGTAGGCACTTCGTCC
Organism: Hyalomma asiaticum; assembly: GCA_013339685.2. NCBI lineage: Eukaryota > Metazoa > Arthropoda > Arachnida > Ixodida > Ixodidae > Hyalomma > Hyalomma asiaticum. The sequence continues at coordinate 24,946 of JABSTT010002143.1, read as the reverse complement.
TTTTAAAAGAAACGGGAGGGGGGGGGGGGGACACCACTTTCCTCCTTTTCCTTTTCTTCTTATTTATTTATTTATTTATTTATTTATTTATTTATTTATTTTTGCAACGCGTACTGCAGTAAAACTGTTCACAAGAATACATCAATGCATCCGGCTTTGTCTCAGGCTGTACTTGCTGGTACGATAATTTTCTGAGAAATCCTTAGGGATTTCCTTCTACATTTGTGCTAAAAACAGGTGCATACCGATTTTATTTTTCATGACCTTTACTGCACCTTGAGGGATTTCGTAAAACTGATTTCTCAATAGAATTCAGATTGCTAAAGGCAAGGGACCTCCAAGAGAATTGCATCAGCTTTTTTGTATTGCACGACCCTTTAGTCCTGAGAGTCGGGAAGTCATTAAATCACACGGAAGTCAAGGACTATTACTTTCATGACTATAGAAGAAGCCTCGGTATATTAACCTGGCATTTAGATAGCCTTAACTTTTATTATCTGGCGCCAACCCCCTCTCCCCCACCCTAAAGAAAAAAAGAAGAAACACGTGCTTATTAGTTTGTTCCTTCGTATTAGCATGTTGTCTTGTTCCTTGCATCCTCTCACGATACTGGTCTGTTAAAAAAGAAAAGAAACAGAATGGCTTGTAGTTTCGGGGCCAGCACCTGCAAGGTAAAAGAAAAAGAAAGAAAAATAAAAAAAGGAAAACGTGACAAGAGTGAGAATTCAGGGGCGTTCCAATTGCAAGGTGTCATTCGGGAACTCGAATGAGAACGCCCTTTACGAGGAAAGGATCTCTGTTATTGGCAAGCACACGCAGCTGCCACACAGTCTTACACATGCGCGACGCACTCTCGCGCGTATACCGCCTTCAGCGCTCAAAGTTTTTCTGCGGGAACGGGCAAGCGCGCTTACTGTGCGGGCACTTACGTTAATTGCTTGGGCTGAGCACCATCTTCGATTCCATCTTCGCTTCCTCATGGGTTCGTCAAGAGCGCGCGCGAAGACACGTCGCACCAGACGGCGTGGTGCGTGTTCCAAGACGGGAGGTCCGGGGTCGTGGTTCTGCCGAGGGTAAAAGAACTGGAAACGGAAGGCACGCAAGGAGACACGGAGAGTCAGCGTGTTTCTCTATCTCTCTCTCTCTCACTCGCTCTTTGTTGTTGTTGTTGTTGTTGTTGTTGTTGTTGTTGTTGTCTCGAAGTTGGCCTGCTCTTTTATCTTGAAGACCACCTGGACGCATTGGCACGAAGCGACCAAGGTGCGAAAGATTGCAGCTTCCGCTGACTTTCCAACGCCCCCGCGGTTTCGGGAAAATTGGCATCCTTTCGTCGGAAAGAGAGAGAGACGTGGTTGAAGCCCGGAGCGCATGTAAGTGGCCATGTGTTCTATGCGGGGCGTTACCGTGCGCAGCAGCGGCAGTATGTAGTATCGTGCACTAATACGAAGATTTAGGTTTTCCCCGTCACTTGCTATTATGCGCCTACGGCTCGTGCAGTATATAGCTGCAGTGTTCGCGATTATGCGTCAGAAACGATCATGACGCGCTGCGAACGGCGTTCCAGAGCGCAACCGACGACGACCGTTTTCACACCTTGAGTCAGATAGACGATCTTTCAGAGGAAGCTTCATTTCGTGCCGATTTTATATGGAAACACGTAGAAGCCTATAGGAATAGTATACTCATCAGCCACTGCCGATCAGCGTGCGGATTATCTTTAGCGTTTGAAAGGATGCCGCCACGGGCTGCAAGCAACAATTGGCTGTGGAAATGTCGGTATTCGCAAGCCCTGAAATGTTTAGAACTATACGTTTGGAACCTGTGCTGTATGCACAAAAGAGTCACAAACTCTCGCAATCACAAAAGAAAGAGGAGGACATATCATTCATTCATTCATTCATTCATTCATTCATTCATTCATTCATTATCTACAGAGAACAAGAAGGGGGGACGGAAGCAAGTGCCGATCAGCACTAGAGATTAATCTACATTCCTGTGGTTAACGAAAGCTAGCACTGAGAACTGGCTGGTAAGTATCTCGCAGAGTTTTGCTTATGTAACCAACGGGTCTCCAGAAGTGTAGAGTTCATTAGTTGAAGCTCCATCGAGGAATTATTGTACCGCTCATCATTGAGTGACAGACGTCACTTCGTAATGAAGTGACGTCTGTCACTCGTACATGTAACGTTCACTTCGTAATGAAGTGACGTCATGAGCTTCACATTAATCGCTGCACCCAATGCATCTGCAGTGCTCCAGCTGCGCATGCAGGCGAGATGGTCAAGGTAAGAAGGGAACATCATTACGCTTGAGGGTTACCAATGATAGAAACAAAAACAAAAAACAGAGCTGCGCATTCACATATAGGAACGCAAACAGTGAGTGCTTCTTTAACCGTTTCCCCTTTGTCACACTGCGCAAGACGTGGAATGTAAGGCACAAAATCTAGTTTTGCGACAACTTTGTTGTATAGTACAAAAATACATTAACTTTCTTCGCTTTAATTGCGCCGTCAAAGCAGTAACTAACGACACTTTTAGTTCTGCTTCGCTATGCACTCGTAGATTCAGCACATATCATATGCATGGTGGAATGCGAACTCCATTTTATTCCTATGATGTTCTCTGGAGTCTGGCGTAAAGCGCTCTGAGCTAACGTTATATGCGGACCACTTGACTATACTTCCGAATTAACAGGTGCTCTGCGTGTGCCCTGGTCGTTGGCCATATTGGGTCTTCGACCCCACAGTACACGGCGGCTCAAAGCTCATGCGCGCAGTCGGCGTGTACGGGTTCTCTTTTTGCATGTTCACCTGCGCGTTGAGACCATGCGAAGCCGCGACGGTGCCTGCGCGGTTTCATTTCCGGATGTCTTTCACGGTGAAAAGGCGCGTTAATATGGATGTCCTTTTTCTTCTTTGTGGGGCCGTTACAGACTGCGACGACAATATATAATATAAATGCGGGGTTTTTGTTTTGTTTTTCCTTCTACTTCTTTCCCTCACTGACTGCCTCGTTTTTATCTGAACTGACGCGTACACAACAGGCCCCCCCCCCTCGTGACGCTTTACAGAAACAGCATCTATAGTGGAACACGCACGAGAGTCAATTCGAGCGGGCGTAATTTATCCACTTCCTGAGGCTGACGGAAGGATTCGGCGTGCCTGTCGTCGCCGCCTACCACCCCCATTGCGGTAGCTCTCAGAAACACCGCAAGAAAAAAAAAATCTTATACATACAGCTGCAAAAGGCCCCGAACCATGCGCAATGGCCTAATGAATTAAAGATGTTTTGTGATCCAAACGCACCCATTACGCCGCATCACGCTACATGCGGACCGTGCTGCGGGTTACGCTTTGGAGAGCAGCGGCTTACGCACCGCCGCATGTGCGTGTGTGTGCGTGCGTGCGCATGCAAGCACGCGTCAGGGGCTGCGTTGTGGAGGGGATACGCATCGCCGGAACAGACGCCCCGGAGAAGAGGGAACCGATCCATTATTAAGCCGGGGTACGTCGGTGCTGAGCGCTCGTCTTCGAGCGTGTGGCGGGCTTCGCGCCAGAGCCTCGCGCCGTAACATTACGCTGCATCACGTGGATACTTGGCTATCGAAGCATGTTGAGAGAGGAAAAAAATAAGGCGTAGAGGGTTGCACGCCGCTTTCGCCTTCAGAGAGAGAAGTGTTTGGGGTGGAGGGGGTACAGCCACTCCGTAAAGCTGGTGCCACGGAGGGTTCACTTTATTCACGCCTTCCCACGTATGTAATGATGATGCGTATATGATCACGCACGCGAACAATAGGCAGATGACAGTGCATTTGTACGCTGACTTTATTAGTTCCTTGCAGCGTGGTCTTTACTTCGCTACACGGTTTATTTCGGAAATCAGCAAAGCCACGAAAAATTAAAGAGAGAGAGATAGAGAGAGAGGTGGAGATAGAGATTAAGCGAAACTATGTATCACTTCGAAGTGGAGCGGTCACACTATCGCATTACACAGCCACGGCAAGTTCACTCACCCTAAATGCAACTCGATCCAGTCTGGAAGATTACTCGCTGTGGACGCGTGCTACGTACTACGTGCCTACGCCGTAAACTTGCTGCACAGCTTGGCAGCAAGCTCCTCAAAGTAGTGAGCCTCTACTCCGAACCACCTATCTTTTCGTTTATCGTGCATCCTTCAGTCTGCTGATACATATCAGTTACGCAGTTAGCCAGTTATCTCGAAACCACAATGCACGCATAAGTTTCATTCGGACACCTAATATTGTTATGGCGCAGTGTCAATAGGCAAGCCTGAGCCCTGAATTTTTTCCTTCGTTCGTAAGGTAATCATCATCACATTAATAATAATAATAATAATAATAATAATAATAATAATAATAATAATAATAATCACCGCCATCATAGCACAACACCACCCTCCACAGCCTTTCTATATGTTCACTGCAGTGACCTGCCAGCTGGTTCCATTTTCTGCCAGCGAGCCTATCTGGATTTCGTCGCACAACCTAACCAACTGCAGGTTCTTAGTGGATTTCCGTTCTGTCGGTATCCATTCCGTTGCTCTGACCAACCACCAGTTGTCTGTCGTACGCATTACGTGACAGGCCCAGGCCATTTTTCAAACGAACCTCGTATTAGTATAGTGACCCGTACGTGTCACCGTCGGTGTTAGCGTCGTGCGAGAACTAGCCGTCATCGTGAAAGCAGAGCGTGCAGTTCTTACCACCTCTTTCGGTTTGAGTCGTAAAAGGACTGAAAATAAAAAAGCACGCAGCTTCCGCTAGGTCGCGGAAGGCCAGATCACAGCGAACCTGGCCGATAGTTTGCAGAAACAGGTAACTTGATGGTCATGCGATATTTTGGCCGGAACATGTCACATGGAATTGTGTCAAGTGATTTTGGAGGAAACATGTCACGTGACGTTTTGTTACGTGATTTTGGCGGGAACATGTCACGTGATCGTCCAAAATCACGTACAGCAATGTCTGTCAATCAATCAATTGATTAATCAGTTTTTATTGTGACAGAACAGGTTAGTTACAAAGTATAAAATATACAGGCGAGGGGTGCCAAAGTACAATGACGGCAACGGGACCCTCGGTGAAGGTGATAGATAAATAATACAATGATTAGCAGCAGTACGAACAGCAAAACATAGATAAAGCAATATATATACCGGAATAAAGACAAGAAAGCATTAAACGTAAAAAACACATAATCTAATAAAGAAATACAGTATATATAAATGCAAATCTAGTACTACTAAAGGAAAAGGCAGATTAAAAATTTACCAGATACTCTTTTAGTGAAGTCTTGAATGATATTAAGTAAATTTTATATTTTAGTGATGTGGGTAGATTTATTCCATAGTGAGACTACACAGAGTTTTGAAGATGTCTTACTGTAATTAGTGTGAGCCTTTGAGAGCAAGAAGTTGTTGTTAGCCGCAAACCTGGTAGTGTTAGTATTAACTAAAATATCAGTATCAGTTATGTTACCAGGAAGTTGGTTTGTTATTTGCTCATACAGACACATAATCAGATCAAACCGGCACAAGTTGTTAACAGTTAAAATGTTATTGCTACGAGGAACAGTGGTGCTACTGTCACGACGAGAGCTAAAAATAACGCGAGATGCTCGATTTTGAATGTGTTGTAGACATGGAAGTTGACACTAATAAGTATTCCCCCATGACGCGATGCCATAGTTGACATGAGAATGTATGAAAGCGAAGTAAATAGAGAGAACATGTGAGAAAAATATGAGCGAGCCTTAAGCAATGTCGCGCGGCATGTTCCCGCCAAAATCACTTAACGCAATGTCACGTTACATTTTCCGCCGACAACACGTCATGCGATGACACGTGACATGTTTCTGCCAAAATCACGTAACGCTACGTCACGTGACATGTTCCCGCCAACATTACGTAACGCAATGTCACGCCTGACAAATTACGGCTAGCTTAAGCAGTTTCGCTACTAAAATTTCCTCATCGGGTGCTGGTTCCAACCACCCACCTCCTAATTGCAAGACCACCGCGCTAACTGACTCAGTCACTATATCTTCTTTCTTTAATCACCGATTCAGCCACTATCGGTTCATCAAACGCGTCCCTTCAAGCGGCATTCTATATGCACGAAGAACTATACGCCCGTTACACATACACCCTCCGCAGTGCATGTCCGCTAACGATAAAAGGTGTCAGCATATGCGAGCCATATGAATCACTTAAATTTTCTACCGAAGAAAGAAAGAAGAAGGAATTCGCTTACAGGTTCACCGCCTTGGACAAGGTCCCCTGTTCCCGGTAGAACCCTTTCTTTCTTTTTTTCTTAACCTTGCTCAATGTATTACAGATTCTTATTAACACGATAGAAAGGAAGGGGGGTGGTGAGTGCGCGATAAATGTCTCTCCGGAAAGGATACCTCAACTCTATGCGAACTAGAACATCGGCTACCCATGACTGTTCTCTGGTCTATTCTTCTTCCTTCCTGTCTCTCAAAGTTATGCCTAACATTTTCACTTCTATGCAGGGTGGTATACGTGAAATCAGCTAATTGCGGCAACATCTGCTCAATTATACGCATGTCCGGATTGAACTGCACCGGCTGAGGTGCGCTGCACCACGATCAAGGTGTCTAAACCCTGCATATAGGGAGAAGCGGAACCCCGTACACATTCGATCTCTGTTCGGTTTTCGGACGTTCACTTCCCGACCTCACGATAGGCCAGGGGTCAGTTGCTCGTAGACGACTGCTGGCTTCTGGCCAAGCGCTCCAGCCCATACTGAACTGTCGAAGACCGTACAAAAGCCCGAACGTCACCGCAGGACGTGTTCACCGATTGCACAGAACTACTTTGTGACGAAGTATGACGTATACGCCCACGGTGCCACGCTTGATGCGCGCATGGCTATGTATACTACGTGTGCGAGCACGAGCGCCTGCGTATATACGAGGTTCTCGAGTGAACAGGGCGGGGAGGGGGGGGGGGCGGCCGTCACAGTCAGCTGGCCGGCGTGATTGCCTTTTCCGCGTCGTCCGTACAGCCGCCGCTGCTTTGTCTAGCCATAATACCTTCCTGCCGTCCCTTCCTCGTCATTCGTTTCATAGCTGACAGATAAGGCATAAAACTGGCGGTCTCGGAAGATTAAGAAGAAATAAAAGAAGGCTCTTCGAGGACGCCCAGTTGGGAGAAACACGGCTCCGAAGGATGATGACGGTCTTGTTGAGGTTTTTTAGGAGAAGGAAGAAATTATGACGACCTGTTCCGTATGGGCGCACCCGTTTAAACGCGGACGAGACGGCGGTATGGTCAACAACGTGCGTGATCTGTTATCTTCTCGAATGCTTGAGAACGATGGCTCTTTCAAGTTTGGGGATGGCGTGTATCACCGAGCGCGCCGGGGGTGAGCGATGCGCACTGAAGCAAGCTTCTGGCTTAATCGTCTGAGTGGGCACAGTTTAGGCACGGGGTATACGTTCTCCGCGTACAAGTCCGCTTGTGCAGCGAGTTGCGTATTCTTGAAGTGTGGCATATGGTATAGAAAATGATGATTCTTTAGAATATCTTCAATATACGTACGTAAATAAACCAATGGGCGTCACAGTGCTCAGTGGAAGACGTGGCACTTCCGAATTCTGGAGCCGCATGCATTCATAGATCGAATCAAAACATGAGGTCCATGAAGGACGCCTTACTGTGGAGGCCAGGGTCGATTTCCACCATCTGAAGCTATTCTAACACGCAAGAAATCTAAAGAGCGACTCTTACATTCCACCATCAATTGGATTCCGGCCGCCGCGAAGCCGGTACAGAAATTAGAGACATCGGTGTTCGGCGACAGAAGGACTCGCCGCGTCATAACCGAGCATTTAAAATCAGATATGTAATCGATTACTTGTACTGAATTACGTTCATTTCATACTTTTAGTATTCATTGATCGGTTTCTCCCTCGGTTCAGTCACATTTCTTCTTGCAACCGGTTAGACGTAATGGTTATTTACTGGCAAAACAAGAGTAAGGGCATGCTGCTTATAGAATTCGTTGCGAATTACAGTATGCCATGCCCAAAGCCGTGGAACAAATCACGGAAGCCTCACGGATGTGCCTCTTCTCGAGAGACAAATATGAGCGCTCTGTGCAGGTTGCTTCGTTTTATGGGTGAGTCTTGCGGTTTTCATTGTGGGCACTGCATCCGTCACCATCTCGCTATGGTTTCGATTTTCGCTCTTGATTCGATAGCTCCCGACTTTTGTTCTATAAGTTCTTCGTCCGTGCGGCGCTGCTTCCAACATTAGCGGAAATTTGTTACGTCGTGAGCCCCCTAACTCTGTACATGAGCGTGCCTGCGACATCCTGTATGAGGAACCACTACGAGGCGCTGACTGCAACTGCAGTCTTGTCTCTCTGTCCTCTAAGAGCGCCACATGCAAACAGTTGATGTTTACCGATATATTGAAAACTTGCGCACGCAGCATAATTGCAAAAGAGAGTGCTCTTGGGCGTGAGCTCCCTGGCACGACACATGGCACAGCCAAACTAATTTTTCTTAAGTATGAGCATTGCCAGTTGAGGCAAGGTCAATCCATTAACAGCATTTCCGCTGCGAGCAGGCAAACAAATCCTTCGAATACGACATGGGGAAGAAAGTAACGCGAATGCGATCAATTGCCGTTTAGTATTTGATCGCTTAGCTTCGTGCAACAGTAATCGGTATCTGTAATGAGTTGCCCTTTTTGTCTGGAGTAATTGCCGTTGAAATCGTCTACTTCCTTTCCGGAACGTGTACAAAACTGGTGCCCATAAATATGGGACCAGTATTAAAAAAAAAGAAAACGTAATATGCAGGGGTTCACAGTAACGGGCGCCGGCCAAGCGTGACGGGGGACGTGCTCTTAGCGAAGAAAACTGACCAATGACCACTGCCGCCAAAAAAAAAATTCTCCCCGAACTGTGCATCAGCAAGTTATGAACACCAATTGAAGAAAAACACTGTTGCTCAGTGTCCCGTCTATCACTCCGTCGAAAAAAATGAAACCAGTATCCCACGACTCTTTCCTCCGACAAAGAGCGATTATCATGTCTGTCTGACACCACTTAAAAGCTCTTTTTTGGGCGCACTGAAACGGGGACTCCCACAGGGGTAGTGGGCAATAGTCTTCTCGCATCTGCAAGTTGTAGCGGGTAGGGTTGTTCCTCATTCCAATTCAGTCAAGACATTCGTGAAAGATATGCGCCAAGGTACAGACCAGGCACAGGAGCATCTCCTCGGCTCGAGATATTCCTGACAGAAGACAGAACTGCAAATCCGGATCTAAGCTAAGGTGTATAGTTCCGCTGTGTGAGCGTAAGGTCGGTGTGCTAGCGAGATAAGCCTTGTAACTGCATAGGTTCTCGAAAATGGTACAGGTCTTAAGTGGACTGCACCATGGGCTGAACGGGTGGCCTGTATTATCTGCACGAGTTACTTCTTAAGACTGCCTGTTTTCGTTTGCAGCGCTGTTTTACTGTATACGAGACACGATACTGTCATCATCATCGTCGTCGTCGTCGTCGTCGGCGGCGGCGGCCTATTTTAAGTCCACTGCGGGACGAAGGCCTCCCGCAACGATTTCCGATTCAAATGTAAACATCATGTGGAGGAGGTGGTGACCAAGTACTACACCAGGGAGGCCAATTCCTGTTCTGGTGCAGGAGTGAGTCGTAAACACGGTACTGCACTGTACTGTAAATACGAATCTTCAGGTGCGGGTTGAAACGGCGTCGCACCACTTCAATCTGCACTTTAAGATTCATATTTTAGCTTTTGTTTCTTGCTTTCATTTGTCTTTTTTGGTAGGTGGAGTCTCTAGCTCCCTCGACACACGATGACAAACACTGCAATACACTCTCAGTTCTCTTGACGTCGCGTCGTTTCAAAAAGAGACGTAGCATCTGCGACTGTCGCACGTCTCCCAGCGGGCGAGAACGCGGCGCCAACATTGCCCCGCGGCGGGTCGGGCCCTTTATAGAGCTCACGATCATTACACGCTCCTCGCAAAGACCGCAGGGCTTGCTTTTCGATAACGACCTAAACCACTGCATTTCTCGATCACGACGCGCGGCCACCGCCACGCGTGTGGGTCGACACGTGTCCAGTCACGCGACCGTCACGTGAGCCCCCCCCCCCCCCTTTTTTTTTTTTGGATCGCGTCGTGTCTGAAAGAGAGCGCTGTGTTACGGGGTGTGCTTGTGAGGGGGATGTTAATCTCCTAGCAGCTTTTGCGAGCGTGTGCGCCTGTAGTGTACGTAAGGACATATACGGTGTTCCACAACATATTGCAACGGCTATATGGAGAGATCTTAATCGGGCTCTTATACAGAAACCCCCCGCTGAGCGGCACGCCAGGGTGGAGCTGTGTCATTGGGTAGGGCCGGAATTTTTCTTTTTTACGTCATTTCGCGGACGTGCGCACGTTCTTGTTGCACCTCGACGGGTGGAGGGTTTCGGAGCTTTTGGGGACATTTGATACTGTTGCCGGCGCCTGCCGCAAAACGCGCCGAATGCGAGCGTATTAATGATGCAACCTTTCGAGCGCTTATCTAAAGCCTTTTTAGTTTGTGCAATTCACATGTTGTTTTGGCCCTCGCTGCCCGTTTAGCGTCCTTTTTTTCACTGGCTGGAACCTTTGAAGGTCTGTAGGCTTAAAAGGTTCGGGGTGCCCGTGAATAACTGTCGCCACTCCGCTTCTTTAGGAAACACCTCCTGTTCTACATGTTTAAAACGCAGTGCAGAAAGATGCCCGGTCGAGCATTAATGACATTTTAGTGCACAAAATTTCAACGTTAGTCTTCCTAAGCTGTAGCGAGGCACATTTCTTTTTAAATATAGAAATGCTATCGCTGCAACTATCTAGGATAGAATTATTGGGGCGAATACAACGGGCCTCATAATGTCTTTGGTTCATTGAGACCACAGTGCGGATGAAATGCCAACTTCGAACCACATATGCGAAAGAACTAAAACGCGCCATCTCGACTGATTCTTGGTGCTTTATCACGTGTTTGCGCTATATCTGCGATCCTTTCGTATACGAGCGCCCTTATTTTGATGGGCGTATCTTTCTATTTTCTCGCGATTTCAATTTATCGTCCAGTGCAAGACTCGCCTATCTTATCTGAAACTTCTAAAATGTTGTCGAAATAAGGTTATGGAAAAGAAGAAAAATGATATGCTAGGTTGCTGCAAAGGGCTGTAGACACAGAGAGGGGTGAATGGGAGAGAAGAGAGACCATAATTCGGAAAGAGCGAGGAAGTCGACTAGATGCTCTTCGTCCCTCGCCTGTGAGTCTGCCTAAGGGAAAGAGAGAAGGTGAACGAAATATAGAAAGAGGGAGGGTGAGATGATGATGGTAATAGGCGGTGACTACGCGACAATCATGCACCTACGAATACACCTAACCTATATATGCCACTTAGTTCTAAAGGCTCGAGGTGAGGCCCGTAGGTCGGCAAAATGTAAATAGCACTCACTCAGGCTCACCTAAATGTCTCTTTCCTTTCTTTTCTTTTCTTTCCTTCTTTCTTTTCTTTTATTTGCTTCGTTCTCACTCATACTCAAACTCACCGATATTCGACTCTACAGAGTCGAATTTCGGTGAGTTTCGTATTTCGGAGAATTTCGGTAGAGCCGAATTTCGGTGAATTTCGGTGAGTTACTAGTGAGCCACGTATATCTGGCTCACTAGTACTGAACCTCAATAGAATTTCATCAATATCATCAATATTCTGATCTGCCGGGTTCTCTCGGACTATAGTGGATTACCGATAACCTGTTCAGCCGGACACACTCGGACGTACGAAAATTTTACTCGGCCGGGCTCATTCGGACTCTAACGCACGGGTATAGGTCCGCCGGTATTGATTGATTTCTGCGGTTTTACGTCCCAAAACCGCGATTTGATTATGTGAGACGCTGTAGTGTAGTGGACATCGCACAGCATACGGGCCTCAACATTTCGCATCCATCGAAATGCAGCCGCCGCGGCCGGGATTCGATCCCACGACCCTCGAATCTGCAGCCGAGTACCTTAGCCACTAGAACACCGTGGCGGGGCTATAGGTCCACTACTGCGACCCAGTCAATGCGAAAGAGGGCTTGCCGGTGTGTGCTCGTAAAGAAACGCGTACGGGAGCGGGGACTGACGGAAGAGCCAGTGAGTATATAGGCGGACATGAATGAAAATGGCAATGACTGCCGGTGCTCCGTATGAAAGCCGGCGAGTACTGATGAGCGGACGTGAGTCGTAACAAAATCAACGCCGCTCTGCTCACGTCCATAGTGACTTCACTGACTCACCGTCGTACTCACTACTTTGAAATGAGTATAAGCTCATAATCAAGTGCCTTCTGTAATTTTGCCTGTGAGCAAATGGAAAATGACTCTGCATGCAACTTTGTTTTTGTATAGACAAACGTCCCATCGTATAAAAAAAGTTGGTGAATGGATCGAATCTCCAAAGCGTTAATGCCGGGTCGTTAACTAATACTTTCAATGCGGCGGCGCAGCGGCTATTGCTGTGGCGGATGGAAAGAAGAGTATCTGAATTTTCCTTGTGCAGTATAGCATCAGTCCTCTTTTTTTAATGCTAAGAAAGTGCTCGTGAATAGTTTGCGGCTGATTATTTTCGGCAAAATTTTCGCCGTTGGTCCTCAAAATTAGAACTCACTGAGATTCACTCACAAAATGTATTTCTGCTAAGGGCACTCTCGGAGTTACGCTTGCGCAGTGGCAAACTGGTAGGCAGTGGTATTTTAATAAAATGTCTTGCTGGGCTAAGCGGTAAGGTTGTGTTCAATATCCCGCATGTGCAAGACCCCAGGCATTGGTAGCAACCAAATCCTCAAAAAAAAAAAAATCCCAAAGATTAGAGAAAGCACGTGAACGCGTTCACGCTTCGTGGGTAACATCTTGTTTGCCCGGGTGAGAATCGGCCCATATCAACTGCTCTCCGTCACGGGGCTTCGTGGTGAAGCATGGGGAATTCGATGAGAAAGTCGGCGACATCGATTACACTGCTGGTTGCAAGCGCGCTCGTGAAATGGCGTAACGCTTCATGCAGTGTATGCACGACCACTGTAATGCAATCCTCTTGCTTCCGCTTGAGGAATCGAAATACCCGAAGGAACTCAACTCCAGCTTCCATTGCTCCTTTGGATACTGCATTTATTTATTTATTTATTTATTTATTTATTTATTTATTTATTTATTTATTTATTATACATACTTTGAAGGCCTAGTAGGCACAACAGAAAGGAGTGGTGAAAATTTACAGTATTGGCAGTACAGAACAAGGACGGAATAATTAAACTATAAGGCACTTTGAACGACAATCTTGAAGTTAGTGGTGTCACAAGTGGAGACTGTGGAGGCGAGAAGGCGGTTCCAGTCATTGGCGGTTCTTGGCAAAAAGGAACAGTGGGCTCAGGGAGGCTTGGTGGACCAGTGTGTAATTTTCGTGGACAGTTATTACCGCACCGCAGATTCGTCTCACTCTGAGGTTATCAACAAGTCCGTAGGATAGGTTGCTTTATAGTTGCGAAAAAATGTCTATCTTTTTGAACAGTGTCGTGTGAACGTGTGATGCTCATAAGGTGTTACAAAGCCTGTACCAAGCGAAGCGTCCGCAGATGAGCCGTGCAAGTATATAGAGCATATTATGGGCACTTCTCTTTGAAGAAGGGAAGTATTGGCAGGTAAAGTTAAGAGAAAACAAAAATCTGTTTACTGTCAAGTTGTGTTAATTTAGTATTCTGTAGCATGACTAATCAAAATATTATTAAGGCACTATTTATACTATTTAACGAAAGGAAAAAAAAACATTAATAAACAGAACTTTCGGTATTTTACAAATATCATACGTACTGGTTTGGACAAACAAGTTATCTATCCTTGAAGCGGTAGAGAAAGCACAGCAAAAACTTTAACCCCCCCCCCCCCCCCCCCAGCTTTCTTTTCTTTTTTGCATTAGAAGAGGCTACATCTCTTTATATGCTGTCTTTGCTGTCCGTTATCGGCTTGGGCGCTGTCGCCTTTGGCGTTGCCACGATCGGCTACATAGCGTACGACGTGAAACAAGAAAATACGAAATGAAGTGGACTATTACGAAACACGACCCTTGCGCGATTGATTTATTTCTGGGGTTTTACGTCCCAAAACAACGATACGATTATGAGACACGCCGTAGTGGAGGGCTCCGGAAATATCGACCACCTATAGGGTTCTTTAACGTGCACCGACACCGCACAGTACACGGGCTTCAACATTTCGCCTCCATTGAAACGCAGCCACTTTAGCGCGAATTCGATCCAGTACCATATAGCCGCTATAGACCACCGACGTGGGCCGCCTTGTTTCTATGCACCTTTTTATCGCTCTCTAAATATTCTATCTCCTTTATGCAGCTTAACAGGCTCCCGTTATACGTGTTACCATTCCTAAGAACAACCAACCTGCGCTAGCGGCTTTAGAGCCCACTGTAGCTGACTGTTACCCTGAACGTAAAGTGTGTATAGAGCAAATGACGTAACAGAAACGAATGTGACACGCAGTCGACTCCTGTAACGTACATTGCGTTACAGTAGGTCGTGACTAGTCGGTGTCCGCCGCGGTGGTTATGGTGGTATGTTCTGTTATGTGTGGTTATGGTGCTTGGATGCTGACCCCAAAAGACGGGTTCGATCTCGGCGCGGTGGTCGCGTGAAATATGGCTGCGGAAACGCTATAGAGGCCCGTCGTGCATTGTATGCTATCAGTAAACGTTAAAGAACCCCAGGTGGTCGAAATTACTGGAGCCCTCCACTACAGCGTCTTTCATAATCATGTCGTCGATTCGGCACATAAAACCCGGAAATTATTATTAGTGGCCACTCAGTAACGTCAGTCCCAATTATAAATAAGGAACGTTGTACTGGGCTCTGAATTGTTGCTGACGTTTCAGCAAACCGGATCATTTTGTTATGATTAGGGACCGTGTCCTATTTCTTTCTTCTTCATCACCCCTTGCCTCGTTTCTGTTATTTATTTATTTATTTATTTATTTATTTATTTATTTATTTATTTATTTATTTATTTATTTATTTCGCACAACTCCAGGAAAGGTCAAAGATGGAGTGATTGATTAGTGGGGTTTAACGTCCCAAAACCAGCTCTGATTATGAGAGGCGCCGTAGTGGAGGTCTCCGGAAAATTAGGCCACCTGGGGTTCTTTAACGTGCACTGACATCGCACAGCACACGGGCCTCAACATTTCGCCTCCATCGAAATGCAGCCACCGCGGCCGGGATTCGATCCCGCGGCCCTCGGATCAGCAGCCGAGTACCATAACCACTAGAACACCGCGTGGCGGGTCAAAAGATGGAGTGGAATATCGAAACAAAACTAGTATAAATGGGGATCACGCAATGAATAAAACACTAGCAATCGGACAGGGTTGCATCACAGTACGTGTAATACATATTTTCGACAAAAAAAAAAAAAAGGTAGAAGACTAAAGCAACAACAAATGTTCCACTGCCTTTTCAAAGTAATCTTCCTCAAAATCGAACTTAGGAAGACCTCCCTAGTCCGAACATACCTGTGGAGAAAAGAAAACTTTATTTAGATGCGCTCCGCTTTAGCAAACAGTTGCTTTCTGTGCAAGGTGATAAATACGTTGAGTATTTCTGGCCTCTATAAGGTCAGAACATATGAATTACAATTTGTGGAGTTTTACATCTCTAAACCACGATGTGATTATGAGAGGCGCCGTAGCGGAGGGCTGAGGAATTTCGACCACCTGGGGTTCCTTTAACGTGCACTGACATCGCACAGCACACGGGCCTCAACATTTCGCCTCCATCAAATGCAGCCGCCGCGGCCGGAATCTGACCCCGCGACCTTCGGGTCAGCGGTTGAGTAAGATGAACGTATGCCACAGTTAGCAACGGTGCGGAATTGTTGCAAAACGAAAGAATTAAGGAAGGAGACTGAATTCACATTGACGTCTGTAACAATATGGTAAAACGAACTTTAAGGCAGAAAAAAAAAAGAAATAAAGAAAGAAAGCCTCGAAGTACGGCCAACGGGCGGAAACGGGCGTCTGAGCTAGTTCGGACTGCTCTACTAAGCGATAATAATCGGCCACTTTGTTTCGTTTTTTTTTTTTTATCGCGCACTTTGCAGCCGGGCGCCTCTCATAGTGAACCCTGCATGCACCATGAATCCGGGTTGCCCTAAATGAAACCCGCAAGCGCATAGAGGATTATAAAGAGTGCGCACGCGCACGCGTCCAGAGCGTCAGCGTAACGCTGTACTCGATGTAATCGCTTAGGCTTTTAAACATTAAGTGGTTCTGACGCTGTGCGCTCTTTTTCTTTTTTTTTTCGTTCTTTTCCTTTGTCTCCATCGGCGCTCGACGTGGTTAGTTTGCTCCCACGTATGCGCTGCGATAGAGTGGCAGACGGTGCAAGGTGCAGCGAATCTGACGCTGGGAAAGATAAACATAGCTACTCAAAACGTAGTCTGAGAGCTTTTTTTTTTTTTTTGTTTTTCTCGTTGAAAATGGTGGAGGGGGGGGGGGGGGGACTCTTAAGCAATGTCAAAAACGGTGCCGACCAGTTGTGAAGGATCCTGTGATCATGTGAGCCACATATTATTGCACTGCTGTGCGCCAGCGAACTCGCAACTAGGTTTCAAGCACAGCCTAAGAGCGCCCGCTCTAATTTCAATAGATGCTCTCCTACGGTTGCCTAGTGGTTATGGCACTCAGCTGCTGATCCGAAGGTCGCAGAATCGAATGCCGATCGCGGCGGCTGCATTTCGATGTAGGCGAAATGTTGAGGCCCGTGTGCTGTGCGATAGCATAATGCCTTTTAATGAGGTTAGGCAAATACAAAATCGCTGCATTAGTACATAAAATAATAAGAAAACCTACCCTTTCACTCGTCACCTTTATTGAAATCCAGAGGTCACACATGACAGGCGGAACAGCTAAATCTTCAGCTGCCGTTAAGTCCACAACGTTTATGGCCGTCGAACAATATGTTTTGTTGGGGCAAAAATTTGAAACAGTATCCCTACCCTAATTAAATGTCTGCTGAATGTGACGCAATCGCTCAGGAAACTCTTTCTGTCGGGGAGAGACCAGTGACCATATTAATGTAGTATGACCGCGTATACATGTCACATTGTGTTGTTTTCTTCTGTTACATAAGCTCATTTGAATATGTGATTTATGATTGAATTTCATATATGAACATTGCACTCGCTAATTAAACCACAACATGGCATGCCTGTAACGGATCCTCAACTAGCCATATCGGCTACGGATCCAGATGTTTTCGCAGAAACTTTTGTAAGCCCGAAAATAAAGCATTCATTTTCTTCTTCAGCGCACGTTAAAGAACCACAGGTGGTCGAAATTTACGTAGCCCTTCACTACGACGCCTCTAGTCATCACAGCGTGGTTTTGGGACGAAAGACCCCAGAAATTATTTAGTATTGTCATGCGCGCAAAGAAGCGCGATTATACGGTTCGGGAGCCTTCCACAGGGCTGACGAAATGTCGTCGAGTCTTCGTTCAATCCAATGTGAGTGCAGATAAGCATATACCGTAAAAACCTCTTCCCCGACGACAGTGTTGTACGCATTGTCTGGTACAAACACCGATAGATCGTTTGTGCTGGTATTAGCCATCCTACCACCACCCCCTCACTTTTTTGCGCGCAGAGCACCTTAGTGGACCGAGCTGTCGGCGGTCTGCTCTTGTCGTGCTCACGCTCAGATGACAGCAGTTGAAAACAGGACCAAAGCTTATTAACAACTGACTAAAACCGCCTAAAATGAATCCAGATTAAGAATGGTTAAAACAAACCAGACAAATGTAATAAAATAAGACATACGCATTAAGGGAAAAACTCATAATGAGATCAAATTAAGCTAAAATCATTTGAAAACGCCGACGATGAGCGTAAGCGTAACACAGGAGAATCACTGAGCCGCAGCGACAAAAACTTACATACCCCGATCAATTCCCATAAAACCGATCAATAATGGGTAAAAATAAACCAAATGGATTTAGTTTAAGAATGGCTAAGATAAAGCAGATTAGTATGATAAAATAAAAGATTCACAATAATGGTAAACAATTGCACAAAGAGATCAAATTAAGCGAAAATAATTAAAAAGAACGCCGGCGGCGAACACAACAAAAACCATATCTCTGCTCCGCCCATCGTACAAGCTTTCACTGCAGTGGGACTGGCTTCTTGCTCTGACCTCCGAAATTTGGAGCTTCGGCTTAGAACCGATGCTGGGCTAGATTCGTGTTGGTGCGGTACTCATAGTAGTCGATACACTGCACTTAAGAGAGTGCAGTATATGAACTAGTACTTGCCTTTACTCCAGCAAAAGCATTATAAAGCACATGCACTGAAGAACAAACTGTTAGGTGATAAATACAGAATTCTAGGGTGACACTTGCAAATAGTTTGGATCATGTCTCTTTTAGGCCTCTACCGTTTAATATGCGCTTGCTAATTGTATATTCATATTACTTAATGATATTGTTAGCTCTGCCGCTTTTCTTTTTTTTTTTTTGGCACTTGTGTGCATAATCATGTTCTCGTGATACGAGGCTCTCCTTTTATTTTCTTTTTTGCTAGTCCTCTGTACTTTGTAACTGCAATGAAGCCAGGGTGGCACGAAATAAATGAAGCCGTTAGCCTTTAACCATCTATCCCAGCAAACTTCTGCGCTGAAGTTGTCTGGGAGAAATTTTATCGCTTGCTGTTAACAAAGGTAGATGCACGATCGTTCTATAACCTGCTTATGCGTGTTTAGTATGCACCTTGATTCTCTTGTAATATAGCATTGAATCCTTTAATAAAATATATTTTGAATCATTTTGCAATACATTATAGTTAAGCTTTCGCGAGTCCGCTAAATACCAATTTGTCATCGTTAGAAGCAAATAGAAAGGACTAAAATATAATTCTCAAAAGACTGCGTTTCGAAATAACAATAGAGATTCAAACTAAAAACTAATTTATAGAGTAAATGTCATCCAAGGTGATAAGTGGCGAAATAATGCTCGCCCCCCGCCCCTCATCCCCTTCTATCACTTACTGCATGAGAGCAAACGGCTGTTTTACAGACAACGTTAAAAGGTTAGAAATAAGGGCTTCTCAATTTCATTGCTTCGAGTACTGTTGACAATTTAAGCGAAGGGAAGTACCGCAACGAAGATAAAGGCACATTTACAAAACTTCCCAAAACACTTATTCCTCGTTAGGTGCCTTGAATGGGCTGTCCGTAGTGCGTGCATGGCAAGGCCTTTCAAGAGACGAAACTGGTCTCCCAGAATGTCAACAAAGACACATCCGAAGACAAGTAGCAATCAGCTCCGCGCAGAGCGCCAAGCAGACGGAACACCGACACAACTGTAGGTACTTGTGTATCGCGGCTGGCCCATGCCCCCTTTAGAAGCTCACTGGGTCGGAATGAAGGCCCTTTATAAGCAGAAGCTCGAAGTACGATGATGCACGCTGCAGCGAAGGGAACCCGAACCACTATAATGGGACAGACACTGCAGCGTGTAACGGCAGTCGTGTTGTCGAGGCTAAGTAGGGCAATGATGCCACAACTATAGCACACATACACAGGCGCCAGCCGCTCTACGCGGGAATCGGTGCAATGGTCAGCGAGTCGACAACGCCCCCGCACAAGAGGAGTGTACGTTTCGAGCAAACAATCGCAAGCACGGCAGAATGAGAACACGAGTGGTGTGGAAGTATAGTTTACTACGAGAGGAAAGAAAAGAGACACCAGTAGAGGAAGGGGGGCGAAGAAAAAGAGAGAAAAAGAGCTCCAGAAAACACCGCAGACGCGACCGCGCCGTCGCGCGGCCGAGACAAATATGAAATCAAGCCAAGCATGCCACTCCGCGACGCTCGTGGTGGGAGACCAGAAATCACGTGACGCATGGGTGCAATGCCAGTGGTGGAAAAAGAGGGAGGGGGGGGGGGGGGGAGGGAGGGAAGAGTCTCGGCCGCGTCCAGCCAGCCAAATCCGACTCATTGCAGCTTAGGGGACCGAGACATTTCTTCTTGAGTGGAGAGCCTCTCTCCCTATACAGGCCCGGCGTCTTCGCGCGAGACGCAAAACAGGAAAAAACAAAAACAAAAAAAGCACCCGCGAGACAGGAGTCACATATATATATCTACGCACGCTGGATGGCGCGCGCAACCCCGTATTATGCGCGGCTGCTTACTGAGCCCGGGTTTGTGTGCGCTTGCTCATACAGCTCGGCAGCGCTCGTAATGGCCATGCATTAGGCCTTTTCATTCCGCATTGACCGTGCAACTTAGCGTGACATCATCTCTTCGCAAGACGGGACACGAGACGGCCGAAGCGAGCCGAGTCGACGGCGGCAGCTCGTGCGTGTGTGCGGTTGGGCCTAAGCTATGTGGGCGCACTATACCGCGCGCGTGCACACGGAGGAAAACGCCCCCGCTACGGGCGCGCCCGCTCGACTGTACAGCTTGCTCGCGCGACCGCCGAGCATGTATTTGTACACGCTGGCATAAATGCGCTCGTATATATCGTGTGCGCGTGTTTCTTTTGTTTGTTTGCCCCGAGCGTGTAACGCCAGGGAGCATACAGACTCGGTGGCTGTGTGTGTACATAGATGCGCATAGATTTCCGGCATTACAACCAACTATACATAGAGCGTCGTACGATCGCGCTGCCTCCTCGTCTTGTGAGCGCGAACGCCAGCGTCGAAGAGATTGTGTGTGGCGGTTTCCTCCTCCCGTTGCTCCTTCATTCTTTTTTTTTTTTTCAATCTTCGCTCGTCAGCCGTCTTGGAGGAAATGAAGCTCTTGATACGGGTTGGTGCGGCATAATTTGGCAATCAGGACGCAGCATCGTATCTGGACGAGGTCCATTTGCTCGAAGCCCCGTATATCGCATGCGGCGGTGACACTGATACGCGGGTGGCGATGGATAACGATGTACGAAGAGCGAAATGTCGTCGGGATGGCGCGTACATGTATATGCGATGGTTCGCGTCTACAGCGCGAGAAGCGAAAAGTGATTTTGCGGTTGGAAATGACCCTTGTGGCCGGAGTGGCGGGAATGTTTCCGCTTTCTCAATGTGTAAGGGTGTGCCAAGTTGGTTGCTTGGACGTAGTCTTCCTATAACTGTGCTGTTTAGATCCCGCATTTGCTCGGGGTTAACGTTTGTTTGTGTTCCTTTTTTTTTTGTTTTTTGTAAAATCTTCCACGGAGAAGTTTGAGGTCTTATAGAAACATAACAAAAAAAAAAAGAGGTGGGGGGGGGGGGCGGAAGGATAAGACACTGAAATACGTCTAACGAGAGCTGAGACTTAATAAAATAGTGCACTGAAATCTATTCAGTGTCAGACGGTAAACAAGGGGGCGTTCCAATAAAGAGTTGCCATGGAGATTGATGCAAATGAGATATTCGATATCTTGCAGAGCTAAGTTTCGCCTTATCGACTCAAAATAGTGTAAAATTTTTTTAATTATTTTCCCACTTTTGAACATTTCAAATACAAGCGCTATAGAACACGTTGCCTTCTCACGCACCAATTGTGAGAAAACTGTAGACACTTTGGGAAAACTGAACGACAGAACTAGCTGGTGATGTGCGAGGTACTCTCGGAGTACAAGTCGACCAAGATGTCACAAGAAGCCGTTTTATATCGACTTTAATTACCTAACACTGCGAGCCATTCGTTTTAAAGAAGCTGTCTGCCAGTGTTCGAGAATAAACCTGCGAAACGCCGTTTAACTGGATAATTTTTTTCTCAAACACATGGTCATTGTTGGTCGTTATTAACGCCTTTAATGATCATCAAAAAAACCTGTGCATGGTGTCATGGGCTTCCGATCAAAATGCAACTGTTTTCATCCATGGCCAAAATGTTTCATACCAGAAGTCTCATCTCGTCTTAAGTGCATTTAGTGAGCGGGACCATTCACTAATCCTCGTAGCGTCTACCTGATGAGAAGACTGACTTCTATCGTGCACATAATAAGACATGTGTGAGCAAACACTAGGGACCCATCGATACATTTCATGCTGAAACTATACCACACACTGCTACTGGGATTTTTGTGATACAGCTTGCTGATTCTGGCCAATGCATGCGTGACGAATATTCGCTCCCTTGAAAGTTCGCAAAGGCGTGCGCTGTGCATTTGTTCGACTATCACGGTGCGCCTCGACTCATCGGACAATTATGATCACTATAGAGACCATCCATTTTCAAATGACATTACCACTGATAGTCTAAGGGCGCATTCACCTCTGCAAGATCCCCGGTCATCATATGCATTTTTTTTTTCATTTCGGAAACCGCAAGCTACGTTTTCAAGGAACGTTAGTACGCATCAAGCCTGGCTTCCGCCGGGCTTTATACCAGCAGCAAGGCCACTGTCGCCTTCGTGGTGGCTACGACAGCTGCAAGCGCGACTTATTGTTCCTGTAATTGCGAAGAGCCGTCGTTCCACAATGGCCCTTCAACAAGCGACGTTGATAATCAGCGAGTGACATCGCCAAAGAAGGCACATTTGCTGTTATCGAACCATTGCATCGTACTTCATTTCGTCATAGGCACCCAAAGACTCTTTATTCCCCCGCAGCCTGCACCACAGCTCACCTGAAGTCATTCTTTGTTCAGACTGCAAAAGACTGGTCTTCCTGACGATGCGGTGCACCACTCCAGCCATGCATCTTTCAAGGCATTCGTCGGAACTATCGTCGCATAAACTTGCCCATCCCTCATGTAATACCTAAAGTGGGGAATTAGAGGTATAAATAAATAAATAAATAAATAAATAAATAAATTTACATCCACAGTTCGGTCTTGGCCCCTAGCTCTACGTTCGCTGCTGTCATGCCGGACTTCCAAGTGACATAGAGTTCAGAATGTCCCACACGAGGACACCAACGGCAGCAGCGCTTGCCGACATGCGTGCTGCTGTTATTTGCATCTTGGAAGCTCAACTTTCATAGTGGCTAATTTTTTTTAGACTCCAAGGTATCTCTTTAAGCTTTAGTGTGCACGAACAATTAGTCAATCAGAGAAGAGAAGCACTTCACCAAGCTCTGTCCAAGGGATGTGACGTCATATTCCAACGGCTTACTCATGGTGAATTCCTACCTTCTGTTATATTTTCCGGAAATTTTCAACTTGTTCATAATTCTACTGTATTTCTTGCATGTACCTTTTCCCTCCCGCCTGAGCCTTCTAAGGCCTGCAGTATTCCTGAATTAATAAATAAAATAAATAAAACGGCTACCGGGACATTGTGCAGGACAGGCAGTGGTTGTGGCAATGGTGCCGGAGCAATAGTAAGCGATAGCAAACGCGTGTGTTGCATGTGCTACACACTTTCGACGCCTTGTGTAACATCCATAACGTCATCTGAGGTTATTGCGAATACTGCGCGTTCGACCGACTCAATAGCCAAGGAGTAGACAGCGCCTTACTTGTGCACCAATATATCCATGTATCAAAATCAATAATAATAAAGGAGCAGCCACTGACACGTTGCTTTGGCGTTGAGGGGAAAGAAAGTGACTGTAGATCTGATAAAATCTGACACGATCGCTTTTATTGCTGCGTTACACGAAAACGATGTAATAATAGTTTTAGTGGAATGTCTGTATAAGCAACTGCATTCAAATTAACTGCAAGACCGGTTTTTCCCAACAATAGAATATTCACGTTCAACGTTCAATGAGTTATTGTGTTTACTCACGTCCGACCACTTAAGTAATAAACGGAAGCACCCACCCACCCACCCCTTCGCTTTCTTTCTTTTTAAAGCTCAAGCAGGCCAAAATTACCATGTCGACGAAACATATCCTACAGCCGGATACTATCTGCAGTGAAGCCCCTTCCACGCCCTCATAACCACCAGCCACTGTTCCTCCACGAGGCTGCAAATAGTTTCTACTTCGAAATTTCCGTGCAACCAAAAGAAAGCACTAATGGCAATAATGAAAGATAGGATCGAGCGTAAATTTATGCGTTTCCACGTGTCTGTTAGAGTGTAGCATGAATAGCCCGATTCTTTACTGAACCTAAATGAAACCTTACAATGCGAAAACCCGGCGCCCGCCACAAGCGCGGCCACTTGAGTTTTTCAACCCGAGTTCAGTGAAGTTTCACGAGTGAAAAGGGCTCGGCAACGAAATGAACTCTAGCGCGGCCTTTTGAAAATGGAAACGCTTAGACTCCAAAAAATATTTTTTTCCGTGATTCTTCACATCTTCTATACCTATGGCTTCTACTGATGAAATGATTCAGGTACAGCACACGCTCTGAACGTATATACTGAAGGAACAAGCCCGACGCAATTTTGAATAGGTTGCATGACGACGATTTCGTTTGCTTGTGTGATTGGCTGGCGGAGTAACAACACCGACTCGCGTGGTACGTCTGCACTTGTTGCCAACTGCTGTTTTTTTTTTTATATATATATATAGCTAAGCTGTTATGCTCGCCGTTAGCCCGTATGTCGTCTACACCAAATTGGCCCAGCTGCGTGTTGCGTTGCCTAGCAACCACCTAGCATAGCTGCGTCTCGCGTCACTAGTCACGCCTCCCCGCCAAATTCAAACTTGGTTGGCAACACAATAACCACTTACATGACCACATAAGATGACGTTACGACTGGTCACGTGTCCCCGATAAATTCAAACTACCCAAGCTAGGACAAGCTACGGTGGCCTCCAGCTTCACTTTGCGCGACTTATTGCAAGCTGCGCAAATTTTTATTAAGTTGTACATTACCGTAGCAGCATATAACTATTTTTTTTTCAGCGGACAGTAGCTGCTTCATGAGCATAAAAAACGTATCCACACAGTATAAAGCCTCTCTCTCTC
>JABSTT010002142.1:0-114016 GCA_013339685.2 Hyalomma asiaticum | reverse complement strand
ATCAACCGGGCGAAAGAGTCTGGGTTTGGTCTCCCGTAAGACGCCGGGGGCTCGCGGAAAAGCTCCTACGCCGTTACTTCGGCCCGTACAAGGTGCTTCGCCGTCTTAGCGATGTCACCTACGAGGTCGTTCCTGACAGCCCGTCTTGTTCCAAACGCCGTCAACATCTGCCTGAGACAGTACACGTGGTGCGTATGAAGCCGTACGTTTCCGAATGAACTGCGAACTATCTCAGCAAAATAACATTGACTGTTCCTTGTTCAGTGAGCATCGGGACGATGCTTCTTCTGGCGGGGGGATAATGCCACCTTCCCACTATGTTATACACTAGCGACGAGGAAGACAATCATGGACTGGCTGACCCGCTCGTGAATGCAAGCCCGAGGTAGAGAAGAAGACGAGGATCTTATCATCTCTGCTCCTGTCTCTGCTGCTGGTTCTCCCGAGTCCGACGCAGTACTGCTTGTTCTTCGAGCAATAAAACTCCCGCTCTCAGTGAACCGCGACAATATATATATATATATATATATATATATATATATATATATATATATATATATATATATATATATATATATATATAAACATGGTTCTTTATAGTTTTTTATTTCCTTTGTCGCGCGTATACGTGGCGATGCCATGCGCATCTACATCGGTTTTGTGGTTCACATGTTCTTGTCTTCTTAGCCTTGTCGCCCCGCCACGGTGGTCCAGTGGCTAAGGTACTCGGCTGCTGATCCGAGGGTCGCGGGATCAAATCCCGGCCGCGGCGGCTGCATTTCGATGGAGGCGAAATGTTGAGGCCCGTGTGCTGTGCGATGTCAGTGCACGCTAAAGAACCCCAGGTGGTCGAAATTTCCGGAGCCCTCCACTACGGCGTCTCTCATAATCAGAACTGGTTTTGGGACGTTAAACCCCACAAATCAATCAATCTTAGCCTTGTCATATTTGCACCATTACACGTGCACGTACATGACCTTGCCCACATGTGTATCCCCATAAAGGCGGCTACAATATATATATATATATATATATATATATATATATATATATATATATATATATATATATATATATATACGCGGGCACCGGATTCCGGTCGAAACGTTGCATGAAATAAATCTTCCGTTTGTACCGTTCGGAGGAGGAGCTACTTCCCTATATATATATATATATTTACCGGTGAAGTTTGCTCGAGCACAACGTAAGATCCGATAAAACGTGACTGAAACTTTTCACACAGGCCGGGAACGCGAGTTGGGGTCCACAGTAACACTTCATCTCCTTCCTGGCCGGAACAAAACAACGCGGTGAGATGCATCGTAGCGTGTCTTACGGTCCTGTTGACTTGCCTCGGTGTTGAGATGGGCACGACGACGACACGTAGCCAGGCGAGATGTGAACTGCTCGCTTAGTGGTGCCGACGGGTTGACGGGAACGTCAAAAAAGGAGGCGTCGAGAGGAGATATCGGTTGCCGGCCGTAAACGAGGAAGAATGGCGAGTAACCAGTAGTGCGTTGGACAGCGGTATTGTATGCAAACGTTACGAATGGCAGTACTGTGTCCCAGTTGGTGTGGTCAGCGTTGACATACATAGATATCATATCGGAGAGGGTACGATGAAAGCGCTCTGTGAGGCTGTTAGTTTGAGGATGGTAGCTGGAAGTGTTCTTATGGATGGTGTTACATGTGAGGAGGACGTCCTCTAGAAGTTTCGACAGGAAAGCCTTGCCGCGGTCACTCAATAGCACGCGCGGAGCTCCATGCCGCAAAAGGATTCCTTCCAAGAAGAAATCAGCTATCTCTTCCGCAGATCCAGAACGTAGCATTGCGGTTTCGGCGTACCTTGTCAGGTGGTCTACAGCAGTGGGAATCAATCTCTTGCCGCCATGTGATGGTGGCAGCGGTCCATAAATATCAATGCCAATTACGGCGAATGGAGTGTCGGGGCAAGGAAGAGGTTGTAGCAGGCCAGCCGGGGGTGAATTTGGTCGTTTGCGGCGCTGACAGAGCGAGCAAGAAGCGACGTATTTTGCTACGCATGTGGCCAGGCCAGGCCAGAAAAAACAAGTGCGGACGCGGTCATAAGTTTTGTGAAATGCTAGGTGACCAGCCGTGGGGTCGTCGTGAGAGGTCTCCAAGATCTGAGCCCTGAGTGACCGAGGGGCGAACGGAACCCAACGCTGTCCTTCGGTATGGAAGATGTGGCGGTACAGGATGGAGTTCGCAACCTTGAAGTTCTTTAGCTGTCGAAGGGTCCGAGCATTAGGAGGACGAGATGATCCGTGAAGGCGGTGCATAATTGAGTGGCAGTAAGCTTCGTTGTGTTGGTGTGCCGCAAACGTGTCGGGGTGGAAAGGAGGACGCCAACCGAGCGCCGCGAGTGAAAGAACTGCTGACGATTCGTTCGCAGGCTCGCTGACGGGTCGTGGTGGGCAGGGTATGTCGGAAGGATGACGGCAGCGGGCAACGGCTGAGAGCATCCGCATCATTATGTTTCTTGCCGGATTTGTACGTGACGTCGAAATCATATTCTTAGAGACGTAGTATCCAGCGACCTAGACGTCCAGATAGGTTCTTTAATGTCGACAGCCAGCATAAAGCGTGATGGTCGGTCACGACCGTGAAGTGGCGGCCGTGGAGATAAGGTCTAAATTTCTGTATGGCCCAAACAACGGCGAGGCACTCTTGCTCGGTTATCGTATAGCTTCTTTCCGCCGCTGTCAGCGTACGACTGGCATATGCGACCACACGCTCTTCAGAATGCCTGTGTCGTGGTAAACGAACCGCACCGATTCCATGGCCACTGGCATCAGTATGTAGTAGAGTGGGCGCGGTGTTATCGAAATTACAGAGCACCGGTTCAGATGTGAAGGCGCGCTTTAAATTGTCAAAAGCCATTTGACACTCGTCGGGCCACATATAGGAGGTTCCCGAAGACAGGAGTCGGTGGAGCGGTGCCGCAATCCCGGCAAAGTTGCGGATGAAGCGGCGGAAGTAGGTTGCGAGGCCAAGAAAGCTACGCAGCTCTTACGGGCGTTCAGGCCTCGGAAAGCGGACGACGGCAGAAATCTTTTAGGGATCAGGCCGAATGCCCCTTTTGCTTACGAGATGCCCCAGTACTTTAATAGTTTGGCTCGCAAAGTGGCATTTCTTAGTATTCAGCTGAAGACCGGCTGCAGACAGACATGTGAGCACTTCGTCTAGACGCCTCAAGTGCTGTTCGAACGTTGAAGAAAATATTACTATGTCGTCAAGGTAGCACAAACATGTCTTCCACTTAAGGCCACGGAGCACAGTGTCCATCATTCGCTCGAAGGTTGCAGGAGCATTGCAGAGGCCGAAAGGCATGACGTTAAATTCGTAAAGTCCATCAGTTGCAGCAAAGGCAGTTTTTTTCCTTATCGGCCTCGTGCATGGGGATTTGCCAGTAACCTGAGCGTAGGTCAAGGCTGGAAAAATATTCCGCAACTTGTAATGAATCAAATGCATCATCAATGCGAGGCAAAGGATATACGTCTTTTCGGGTTATCTTGTTCAAGGCACGGTAATCAACGCAATAGCGCACGGAGCCGTCTTTCTTCCGTACCAGGACGACAAGTGACGACCACGGGCTTGAGGAAGGGCGTATGACATTTCGCTTGAGCACGTCGTCGACGTGCTTGTCGATGATCTCGCGCTCGGTGGAAGAGACACGATACGGCCGACGGCGCACAATAGCAGTTCCATCGAAGTGCATGTTGAGGGTTGCCGCCGAGGTCTGTCCCAAAAGGGGAGAATGTACGTCGAACGAAGACTTGTGTTTATGCAACAAGGCGAGCAATTCATCTTTCTGCTGCGGAGTCAGGTCCGTACTTATGGTACTAGCCAGGGCAGAGGCAGGAGCACTATCTGTAGGCGGGCGCTTTTGCCCCGTACTACTAGTGCTCACGGCCATCACAGAGACAGGCTGGGTGTCCGCACCGGAAACTACAAGTGCACCTTTAGGAAGCAGAATCGGCTCATCTGTGATGTTGAGTACGGCGAGAAGGGCCGTGCCGTTGATGAAGCGGACGAGACTCGATGCTAGTGCAATCCCTTTGGATAGGTAACGGGCTGTCGGAGATAGAACGTCACCACTGTCGATTACGTCTGAAGCCACCATCAGGAGTTGCTCGTGACCAGGGGGCACCACACAATCAGATACGTTGCGAAGACGGTGACGGGACTGCGCTCCGTTTTCGATATCATCAGTCTCCGACATGTGCAGAAGACGTTGGCGGCAAGAAATAAAGGCGGCGGCATCAGAAAGGAAGTCCCATCCAAGCATTAGCATATAGGCGCAGGATGTCAGCACGGCGAACTGAATGTGGTGGCGAATCCCATCAATAAAAACTCGAACGGTGCATTGTGCCGACGGCCGAATGACAACATTATTTGAACTACGTAAATGAGGTCCACTATAAGGTGTAGTGACCTTGCGTAGACGAGAGCACAAATCAACGCGAATAACAGAAACAGCGGCTCCCGTGTCAACTAAAGCTTATACCGGCCCCCCTTCAACATACACTAACAACGAATTAACCGGGCACTCTGGAGGTATTGTGGGTTTTCCGGGTGATGCAGTTCTCTCCCCAAGAACTGCAGCATCCAGTTTTCCGGGCGGTAGTCAGAAGCGTGGGTGATCGGTTGCAGGGGCGACGTTGAGCGTCAAAGAGGGGAAGGGGAGCGTCGGCGTCCTGGACGGTAGCCTGGAGGTGCCTCCTTTGGAAGATGGGGTGAAAAGGAACGTGTCGACGGGCGGCGATGATATTGGCTTGGCGAGGGCGCCCTGTCCCTTTCATAGAGATCGTAGCCGCGGCGTTCGTCCTGTTGGCGTTTCCGACAAAAGCGCGAGATATGGCCTCGTATGCGACAATAGTAACATACCGGTCGGGACGAGCGCCAGGGTGCGCAAAATGCAGGGACTGGTGCAAGGGGAGCAAATGCTGCAATGTTGCCCTGCACAGGAACATTCGGCGCGGACTGTACAAAAGCGGGTTGCATGGCCGCCATTTGCGCATAAGTGGCGGGCGGGTTTGACGGCGTCGGTGGGACAGAGGCCACAGGACACGGCATAGCGGAGAGCTCCTCTTTGATGATGTCGCGCAGACCAGTAGACGAGGAGGGTGGTTTAAGTACGGGCGAACAAGAGAGCCCGGCCGCTTGCAGTTCTTCGCGGATCAAAGCGCGAATCAGCGTTCGCAAATCGCAATCCGTAGACGGCCGGGTGTCACAGGCGTCTGGCTGCAACCGAATGGCTTGAAGTTCATCTAGGTTGCGTCGATATCAAGTTGCGACGATATCGTCCACGGTGCTAGGATTCTTGATCGCCAAAGCGTTAAATGCAACGTGTCCTATGCCTTTGGGGATATGTCGGACACGATCTGCTTCTTTCATAGCCGAGTCCACGCGGCGGCAAAGGGCAAGTACGTCTTCGATGTACGAAGTGTACGTCTCCCCTGGGTGTTGCACGCGCCCATCGAGCTTGCGCTTCGATACTTCGGAATGTAAGTTGGGTATATGTTGGGAAAGCAGACCAATCGGCGAGACTGCTCTGGTGGTTAAAGTACCAGGTTTTCGCGACGTCGGACAGATAGAAGCCAACGTGCCGGAGTTTCTGAGGGTCGTCCCAGTGGTCGTACGAACTCACTCTTACGTAATCTTCCAGCCAGTCTTCGACGTCGTCACGAGGAAGACCAGAGAATATGCTTGGCTCACGCTGCCGGGCGGTGACGGTCCATGGAAGGGTAGCGGGGGCGGACAGGTGCGCGGCAGCATTGATGCCGGAGGGGCCAGGCTGTTGTTCGTGGTTCATGGCAGTAGAGAGCCTGAGCAAACGGCGACCCGAACGAAGCTCCAGGGAAACTCGTAGAGGACCGAGGGACCGAAAGCACCTTCCATCACTTTGTAACTCAGGAGCACAGCTGTTGTCACGAAGCCTTTATTCGGCCGAGCCACGCGCTGCACGAAGACGCTGGCAGTGATGATGATTGATTATATACAGGTGAAGATGACGAACGTGGAATATTCTGCTCACATATATATATATATATATATATATATATATATATATATATATATATATATATATATATATATATATATATATATATAGCTGCTCTTGGGTTGAAACGTTCGTAAATAAGCCTGTTTCCCCGCGAAAATGCGTGGACGTAGCATGTGATAAACTAGCGTTACACGGACAAGTTGCAGTTCATATTGAGGCAATCTGAGTAGGGTATATTGTTTGTGGATATTGAAGGTCCTTAACTGTCGATATAATTCTAGCCTAGTGTATCAGGATCACACTGGTATGACGAGGTGATTCATCCTGCCAATTACCTACTGACGTAGCTTATATGGTATGCGAATTCAAGAGTAGTTGCTTAATTGCGTCCTCAATATTTTGTAGCAGAAGCCAGTTTTCCCCAAAAAAAATGCGGCTGACTTTTCCGTGGCCTTTCATCGATCGTGGAAATCTAGCAGCGTGGACAGTTAGCGCTATTGTTTAAAGATATTTCGTCCTTACAAGTGATGGTCCCGGCGCTAATGTCGGAAACGCGTGTTTCACAGCTAGACCTAACTGATCCCTACACGTTTTTATGGAGGAGAAAGCTTCGAGAAACGCAAAAGAGAAGGCAACGAAAAGTTCGCATCACAAGTGCAGCATGCGCAGGCATACACATCCTCTCGCCCACACGATAATAGCTTTGGGTGACGCGCGAGCTTGCTTCATGCCAGAAAGGCGTTCACGGCATCTCTTTACGTCGTCAAAAAAGTTCGCTGCGACATTTTGTGATTTCGATGGTTTGACTTGGCTTAGACGTTATATAAGGCACGACTTCAACGCGCATAGACTTGTGTTCTAGATATTCCGCCATTTGACCGTGAGCTCCGTAGCCTGCGCACGTTCTGCATCTCTGCAAGTAAGTCTTCGTGCTTTTAGCAACCAATAGTGTCTTTTCGTTCTCCTTCCCCACAGCACTTTTCATAGAACGTGACGCTCTTTTTCATAAGCAAAGAAGGCCTTGTTAAAACTAAAGTGTTTTGTGCCGGGGTCCACCACGGTAGCCTAGTGGTTATGGCACTCGGCTGCTGATCCAAAGGTAGCGGGATCGAATCCCGGCCGCGGCGGCTGCATTTCGATGGAGGCGAAATGTTGAGGCCCGTGTACTGTGCGATGTCAGCACACGTTAAAGAACTACCGGTGACTTGAATATCCGGAACCCTCCACTACGACGTCTCTCATAATCATATCGTGGTTTTGTGTCGTAAACCCCCATAAAACAATCAATTCATCGCGACCGCACCAAGTCATTTCCGTAACCAAATTTACGCAGAAAAACATACGTGCAAGAACAGAGAAACACCTGCGTTGATGCGCTCGGAATCGAACGCGCAGATCCCAGCTCCACGATGAAAGGTGGCTGCTACTCTACTGCACGGTCGGCGCTAATGCCCGAAGCTGAAGGAACTTCGCTTATATTTTTAAGGGGCGAAGCTCCTTAAGGTTTGGGTCTGTCCGTCCGTTGTAGTAGCGCGTTACCTACTAGGAACGCGCTACTAGGAGGGCGCGTGCCTCCCGGCGAGCGAGCTCTCTCACTCTTCCATCTGCTGTCTTGTGTGAGAGACAGAGAGAGCGAAAGGCGCGCGTTGACTATGGAAACGCTCTTCGATGAACGCGCTACCAGCTCGCAAAGAAGGAGAACGCGCCCTCACCCGCGAGAGACAAGCTTGACGCAGGCAGCATCTTCTAGCGAGTTTCTTGATTGAAAAATACCGACTGCTCGCGCTGGAGAACCGTTCACCGGCCACCCATATATATATATATATATATATATATATATATATATATATATATATATATATATATATATATATATATATATATATATATATATATGCACTGGATCTTGACTTGCAAGTGCCGGTGGGAGATTTCACTTGTGCGTACTTGAACCCACTTCACTTTCACTTGTGCGTACTTGAAGGATTCGATTTTAGCTTGCGCTAAAAAAACTTGTGCTAAATAACTTGCGCTAAGCGCGCAAGTACGAAGACGGCGTTGACGAGCCAGCGTGGCGCAAGTCAATATACTTGATACCTTTTTCGCGTGCCATTTACCATCACCTGTGTCCAGTTATTACGTAAACTGCTTCTTTGCCACAAAGGGTTGGTCATGGATGTTACGAATGCGATTCGTGAGTGTGGGTTCATCCACGACAAAAGGTGCCGTACCATTGCGAAACACCGATAGCATTGGGCCAGTTCACCTCAATGTACACTAACCATTCAACTGCTTATGTGAACATATATATCGCTTTCGCGTTATTGCGATTCCTCAGACAGGGGCTAAGCCACATATTATTTCTTATTCTTCTTTTTTCCCTTCTTGTCCACACCTTTTTTTCATCTTATTCCGAGTAGAACAGGGTTTTGTATTTTCATGAGCAAAAAGTATTTTGAGGCTTTTTTTAGTGGCGAAGCTCCTCTTAGTCTAACCTTGTCCCGCTCAGGCGTCAGTCGTCAGCAGTAACCCGCGCGTCGGGAGGCACGCGCTCGCCCTAGGCGCGTGCCTCCCGACGCGTGCCTCTGCTGTCTTGTGAGAGAGAGAGACAGAGAGAGAGCGAAAGGCGCGCGTTGGCTATGGAAACGCTCTTTCTTAGAGGAACGCTCTACCAGCTCACAAAGAAGTAGAACGCGCCCTCACCCGCGAGAGAGAACGTTGGCGCAGGCAGCGTCTCCTAGTGAGTTTCTTGATTGAGAAATACCGACTGCTCGCGTTGGAGAAGCGTTCACCGGCAACCCATATATATATATATATATATATATATATATATATATATATATATATATATATATATATAGGCACTGGATCTTGACTTGAAGTGCCAGTGAATGAAGTGCCGGTGGGAGATTTCACTTGTGCATAGTTGAACCATGAGGATTCGTAGTGCGCGCGTGAACTAAATTAATCGGGAAATCGGCACGATCTACGATGAACATCCCGAGCTTCGCCCACTCATCGTTATTCACTCCGTGGATATGCTGTAATTTTTTACTTTTGGGGATGATATTCTGCAGTTGTTTTCCTTTGTCATACCGGGTTGGCGTACATGTGAACGAAAATATGTAAGTATGTTGGTTATTGTTATTTTTATGTTCGTTAAGGATAGCGGCAACAAGCATGCAAAGCTGCTACACAGCAACTACTTATTGTTG
Organism: Hyalomma asiaticum; assembly: GCA_013339685.2. Classification (NCBI taxonomy): domain Eukaryota; kingdom Metazoa; phylum Arthropoda; class Arachnida; order Ixodida; family Ixodidae; genus Hyalomma; species Hyalomma asiaticum. The sequence goes on along the minus strand of JABSTT010002142.1, from coordinate 104,773 downwards.
TCCTCGCTTTTTATATTGTTTAAACTGTGATGCAGACGACGGTATCATAGACGCCCAAAGAAATAAACTTATTTGACCTCAAAGGCGAATGTAGGCTTATAAGGTACACCTATGAAACGTTTTGTACACCAAAAGCGACTCTCAGAAAGCAGTGTAGCGGAGCGGTAAGAAAATGCACAACATTCCAGGAAGGGCATAGGGAGTTAACCATAACAAAAATAAAAATCGCTGTTTAAAAGAACACGGCGATAAGAAGTCGTTATCATTTATCCACTTCTTTATTAGGCTTCCACTCCGCCTCCCTCTTGTTCTTTGTCAGTTTTCAAGCGTTTAGACACCTATACGTCGCCAGTTCGATCAACGCAAATTTTCTTTCTGCTGTAATTGAAGTTAATTTTCAAGTGGTTATACAGCAGGGAAACCTGCCAGGTGGGAGAAATAACCTTCTCCTAAAACTAGGACAGCGCCTTCATGCTAGGAAGCACGCGTACGTATGTCGAGACGCCGCCTACGTATCTTCGCCAAACAGTTCATGATGTGGCTGCCCCCGTTTGAACAAAGTAAGCGGTCCCACGCATTTAGGTGGCTGGATAAGGTCACAGTGAAGCGGAGTGCGCATGAGCCAAATAATATAGGACTGGTGATCGCCCAGAGGAGAGCGGGCTATCGAAGTGCCACTGGTGGAAACCGTTCGCCGTGCACTGCAAGCTGGAGTTCAGTTTGCACCAGTAAGATGCTGCACTGGCAACATGGGTTCTCGCAAATTTGAGTCTAACAAAATCCTACATGCAAGGCCTCCTTTTGTTGAAATGGTCATGCTTTATGCACGCGGTTTGAGAGTGCACTCACTAAACATCCGCCGTTTTGCCTGATAGGCAAAGCAAATAATGCGTCAACGTACTTCAATACTATGCATAGAGAGAGCAGCAGCTTTAGGGTTGACGTACCTCTGTTCTGTGTTCCCCATCTGCGGCACCCTGTCGACGAGGTGCTGGAGTTGAGATGCAGCGTACAGCCCTCAGCACGCTGAACACGAACGCATCGCACTGTCGTCTGAACCGCTGTAAATTGGCGCCAAGTTCGCAAAGATTTCGTTTCTCTTGTAAAGGTAATGTTGCGGCCGGTCACGGTACCGGGATTGCCTGGTCGACATGTATTTCGATTCTGTCTAATCGGCGGCAATCGTGCGCTAACTTCCAGGTCCGCTCTGCCCCATTTTGCATGTGGCTGTGGCCTGACGGACGTCTAGAAAACAACTCGCCTGCCGGTCAGACAGAATCAAATCGTCAAATCGAGCTGTCGTAAGTCGCTGCAAACATACCGAGATATTACGATGTCAGCAGGGTCCAACAGTATTAAGCTCAGACGGGGTCACGTGGGGAATGTTGGTGGGGAGTGAGCCAACGGCTGTTCCGCCTGTACCTTACGCGCACCAGCTCGTTCTTCCTGCTTGCTGACATGCACGCGAGTGCATTCTTTCCTTAATGCAACTACCGCTTCGCCGAATAACTTTGGTCAGCACACCGACAACACGCAACGTACGTGGAACAACGCATGTGTTCAACTCGCTTCTACCGCGGCGGTTGCCTTTCGATAGAAGCGAAATGTTGAGGCTCGTGTAATGTGCGATGTCAGTGCACGTTAAAGAACCGCACGTGGTCATAGCTCCCGGAGCCCTCGACTACGGCGTATCTCATAATCATGTCGTGCTTTTGGGACGCAAAAGCCCAAAAATCTATAAATCAGCTCATTTGCCTTTTGTTGTGGCCATTGCGCCACCAAGAAAAAACATTATGTCGGTCTAATGGATTGCCTATTGGCCTCGAGATCGAATATAGTCGGCACCCACCGGTGGTCCGACGAAGCTTCCAAGTGTGTATGGCTCCTCGCTTCGTCTGCTAGCCACTGCGCGTTTACACTCACCCGCACGTCGTGCGTAGCCTCCACGATGTTCATTCCTCGTGCTGCTGCAGTGTAAGCGCTGCCATGCACTCTTCAAGTATAGAAGAGTATTTGGCCTGGCGCTGCAGTCTTCCCTATTTGCTAAGACTGCAGCGCAAGGCTGTGTCAAGAGCGCGCAACGTCATCGTCACACGCTTTTTCAAGCATATATAAAACAAAGTGGAACTGCCGTTCTCCTGAACAAATTGCTTGGGAAGCAGTCGTGTAAATGAAGTTGGGTAGTGATATCGTCTTGCAATACGTGGCTGTTTTGTATCAACACAAATGAGCTCATATGAGTTGATACAGACATCTTACAGTGGTAGACACAATAATCTGACACATGCACTTATGTCGCGATGTACTTCTTCATTGGCGTATAAGAGCGTAACTGTCGCTTAGCGATCCGACGATGAGCCTTCATTGTGCTTAAGAAGTCTTTAAAGTATCGGTACTACTACGGAGAAAGTATGTGGCTCAAGTGAACTGTGTTATTTGGGCACTTAAATTGTCCATTAAAAAGCAATAAATATTGTATGACACGAGCATCATGCATGGCGCGGCCGCTCGGCATTTCATAAAAGTTGGGCGTTAAAGTGGCGTCGTGAATATTATGGAAAATAACGCACATTTTCCGCTTGATGAACACGTGTCATTTCTCTGTAAATTAATCAGAACTTCTTTGTGTACCAGTCACGCAAGTAATCATGCGCTGCATGCTACGTTTTTAGCAACTGAAAGTTACAATTAATAAAAGCATGCGCCCAACATTCTGATGGTGATCAACCGGCGTTACAGTCCCGTAGTTTGACTATCTGAGCTGGTTAAGTGCATTGCATTTAACTGAAGTTGCAAAAAAGCGAGAAAGAGAGAGATGACGATATATATGCGTGTAAGTTGACGTTAGTGTTGTCCGCAGTGGTAGTCTGGTTGTCATCGGGCTCGGCTACAAACCAAGAAAAAAGCCGGAGGCTTGGATCCCTGCTGCGACATTCACATTTTCAATGGAGGCGAAAATGGTAGAGGCCGGTGTAGTGGACGTTCTCTGCGTCCTTTAACGAACCTCAGATGGTCGATATTCTCGGAGGCCTCCACTACGGCTTCTCTTTCCATTCTGCTCTTTCGCTTCCTTTTCTACCCCCACGCACGCTGAGACCTGCTTCTGCAATGGCTGCGGAGAATAGCGTCTTTAACCGAGCCACAATCATTATTATTAGTGTTGGGTGTACAAGCTCCTACTCCAGCTTAATGCGCAGTAACAGCACCCCCCTCCCCCCCTTCCGCTTTTTTCTGCAGCCAGTTGTGATATATGAGCCCGAAGTCGATACTGAATTCAAGTAATCACCATCCAGACACTGTAGACAAAACACGAGAGAGAGAGAGAGAGAAATAAAGAAGGGAAGGCAGGGATGTTAACCAGTCATGAGTCCGGTTTGCTACCCTACACTGGGGGATGGGAAAGGGGAAAGAAAAGTAAAGAGAAGGAGAGAGGGGGAATGCATTCAGGGCAGTCCTATATAATATCATAGGCGCTCGGTTAGGCTAGATGTTTTTAGAAAGCCCAAAAGACAAAACGCAAGGCCACAGGAAAAAGAAACAGGGAAACGCCGAGGAAGTTGGACTCTCAGGCTGGGTGATGCGAATGCCCCGTTGAATGGCAAGTTACACTTCCTTCACATGTAATACGACCGGTCTGCGTGCTTCAAGCAGTGACGTGACACTGGAGCACGTATATATAACGATTTCATTGCAGTCGACGCTTTCGTATAGCGAGCCTTAAGCCGCTCACACGCTGTCGCTCTGTGTACACTTGAATACGCGCCGCCGAACGCCTATCCACACTAAACCGTGACGGTGCTGCCACCTATTACTCGATCTCGCGGCCGATACATATTCAAATCCGGGATATTCAATCTCTGTAGAGCTTAGACACCCTCGGACGCGACATGCGCCATCCGCGATGTTCTTCAGGGCCCAAGTAAACGGAAACCTGTAGCATCTGACTATATATCGGCCGCTAGCTCCTGTTTGTGTGCCGTCGCTTGTTGACGTTTTCCCACTGCTACGTCCCGCTGTGCACGCATCGGGGACGCATGACAGCATCGTGACACCAAAAATGGTTTTAACCAAACACATTGCTTATTTCAACTACCGTCCCTGACGCGGACATGGTCTTCTCAACAATGTTATTGCGTGTGTTCCGAACTGTGGTGGACGCGCGCAAGGTCGTCTTTTACCCTCGCTTCTATTTTTCCCATGAACATTGTTTGCTTTCCCTGCTCGGAAACTGCTGACAGATTTAAAGCGCGCATTTTCAGCAGACTTTAATGCACCGGTGCATCATGCATGCACGATCGAAAGAGCACGATTGATTGCCTTCTGCTTGAGGCATTGTGGTTCACGGACGAAAGCGACTATTCGCGAGAATAAACATGTATAAGCCGATGGCGTGGTTCGAACGTACACATTATTGTAATTGTTTCAAAGCAGTGCGCGTATATTGCGTGTCTACAAGAACATTCGTTTATTAGCGCAGTAAACGGGTTACCCAAGTTGCAACTTTCCTGATGCTGTATCCTGAATCAACGTTCACGAAAACTTGATTCTGCCTATGCCATCAAAAATTTTACGTACGCGTCGCCCTTGCCAATGGTATGCAGTCATTGGAAGACTTAATTGTTCGCTCTTTTTCTTTCCGCGGTGTTTTTACTTGCTCTATGTATTACCAAGATATAGATGACAGCAGCTCGCTACGTTTACGGCCGAGCTTTGGCCGCCCTTCGGCCCGGTCACTGCCAGCTGCAGGAAGCCGCGTCGGTGCCAGAAATCACAACCTTACGATATTCCAACCGCGAATTTCATCCTCCCCTCCACTCACCAGCTGTATGAAACAAACAAATTTATAAGAGTTTGAAAAGCTAATATACAGCGCAGGGCAAGTAAAGCGACGCGACAGATCCGCTGTTCCTCCCAAGCATCGCATTTTTTCCGCTCTGCTGCCTTCCTTCGGAGAGAAAGCTGTGGACAGAGGTGGCGGTTGCGGCTAGCTTGTTGAGTGTCATTTATTCTTAGTTTTCCAAGAACAAGCGCAACGACCCCGCCCCCCCCATCTTCTAACCAAGCACTCCTCCCCTCTTTTCTAAGAAAATACGGCGCGAACCTGGCAGGAATAATTTTTTCGTCTTTTCAGGTACGTATGTACTACCAACAATAATGCTGTCAGGAACTGCTGCTACGGAGACAACACACTCTGCAGCCCGATGCTTGCCTCCGAAACCCAGTCTCGGGCCTACAGTTCTCTGTGCGCCCGCTGGGCCACTATACTGCACGGAGGCGGCAGCTGACGGGAAGCGCCTCCGTAACTGCGTCGGTTACCACGGCATATGGCAACTGCAGAAAACGCTGGTTGATCCGCCAACACTGCTCAGATAAACAAAGATGGTTACGATATCCAGAGTCATGGCGGTACTTTCGCATAGCGCTGTGCTGAAGTTTCTGGACTGCGGCATTAAATTGTCGTGTTTTGTGGAAGGTGACAAGGCGCGTGCTCCCTATCAGCTCATATTAACATGCTCTGAAGGATTTCCCGGACGAAAGGACGTAAAAAAAATTGCGACGTATCTATAGTAATAGTAGAGGTTTTCGATCTATTTAACGGCGCTTTTATATCAACTTCATGAAAATATTGTACAGTGATGTAGTCACATGGTCCTGTATTACTAACTTCGCATAGGCGTGACACTTTCATTCGTAAATGGTCACATTCTGTCGTCCTTCTTGCGCTAACTATCTGGCAGCTGTTCGATTTGTTCTTCTGGAGACCTCTTCCGGCCAACCGCAGCAGGCATCGCCTTATGGTCGGTGAAATGGCAAACAGCACATTATCTAATGTTTGCTGTTTGCTTGATATGATATTGTCACGCAGTATTGTGACTAGAAGAGCCAGACGTAGAGAGCGTCTTGGGGCAGCCACTTATTGGAGACCTCGTCCTAATTCGGCGGTGGTAGCGACGACAGGCGCAGCTGTCTTTCGGCGGGTCACAAGAGAAAGAGCACCACGGCTCGGCGACGCACGCCGTTATCTATCCCGCAGAGTTCGAGCTGGACGCTCCTTAAGAACGCGTCGACACTAAGGATGAAAGTCGAACGCCACAGCATCATTGACGCGCGTTCGTACCAGACGCCTAGTGTTACGCATGCATAGACGCAAGCCGAAGATAGAAATGCTAAGAGCGCGCGTCTGTCGCTTTAAATGAAAAGACCCCATGTGGCAATGTGTTCCCTGTCGTAGAACGGCGCAACCATATAGGCTCTGCTGTACTCGCATGGCCTCCGAGATGGCGGGAACGCCCGCCGCCTCGGAGGCCATGGCAGTCGAGACATGTTTTTCACAATGTCTCACAGATGGCAGCACATTATCTAATGTTTGCTGTTTGCTTGATATACCCAATAAAGTGTATTACTCCTACAAATCACCGAATGGACTCATTTTCGTCGTGACACCTGCCGAACCAAATGCGTTAAAGGGGCACTGACACCAAAATTTTCGTCTGCTGCTTTTTCGCTGCAATACGTAGCTGGGGACCTGTTAGCCATAACACGGCCCATCATTTGCTCCAGCGCGCGTCAGATAATTATTTACGGCCTGTTTATTACCAACTAGTTTCAGTTTTGGTTTGGGAGAGCTCCAAAAACGACGAGGCGCCCGGTGAAACTGGCGCTCGCGATGGAGTAGACGAGTTCGGACACGTGAGCACACATAACTGTGACGCACTTCCGCACGACAACCGCCGCGTGCTCGTTTTCTTTCGCCTGCCGCACGTCCTGCGCGTTGTTGTCGCTGTTGCTGTCATCGTTGTTGGGTGGCAACTATTTTCTTGAGGTCTGGCGTCGCCGGCAGCCTACGAACGCAGCCGCAGCGAATAAGCAATGGCGACTATGACGTCATCATTGCTAGCTGCACTGTCGGAGCTCGGCTCCCGTGGTGACGTCGCGGAAGTTGGGGGTCCCCTTCAGGTCACCTTTGCTGTTGTCGATGCCGCGATGTACGGCGTCTAGCGCTCGACTTCTCATGCGAACTTCAATATTCATTTAAATTACCTTCGGAGCTATGTTCGCCATTGAGATTTGGTAGATGACATCTGCATGTCCACGAAAATCGATCTCTTAGGCTATCTTAGCAGCGAAATTTTGGTGTCAGCGCCCCTTTAAGGCGATTCCTTCCACTAGCTGACATTTATGTGGTGTTTTTTTCCGAGGAAGTTGCAAGTAACGTCCTTTCTATCTGTGGAATACAGAGCCTTGCACTGATTCCTGGCCGTCCACCACTGTGTTTGCGCTGCAATAAGGTCGGGCACATCCGGCGTAATTGCAGGACTCCTCGCTGTGATGACTGTCGACGTTTTGGTCATTCAGCTGAAGACTGTGTTGTCACCTACGCCAATAAGCTGCGACAACGCGACCCGCAACCGGATGAGAGCCTTCAAGAGCATATCATGGATGCAACGGAAGTTCTGGACGCGACGGGAGGCACTCCGTCGGCCACAGTCGAAGATGAAATCAACAAGATGCCCCCTGAAGGCGCGAGGCCATTAACCAACGGTGCCACAGGAAGCCAAGGTCCAAGCGATCCGTGCAAGAACCTGCACCAAAAGTGTTGTGAGCAGCCTGCGACAACGGGGAGCGTCCCTGAGAAGAGCGCCGCTGAGGATACTTCGAAGCCTTGCGCCTCAGTTTCGCAGCAGCCTTTACATCCCGGTACGACGTCAGAAGATGACATGCATTGTACTGAAGCGGCTACAATTCCTAAGAGGCGGGCGACGTACAGCTCCGATTCAAGCAAGGACAGTGACGCAGCGAGTGTGACTAGGAAGCCGCGTCGTCGCCGAGTGTCCAAGTACAAAGGAAATCGCCGGCGATCACGATCTAGGAGGCCTGGTGTAGGTTCAAGGGAAGCCTCGCAATCATCCCCCGGGGCGGACCACGAGAAACACTAAGCACAAGGGAAGGTAGTCGCCATGGCGCACTCCGAGCAACTTACATTTGCTACCTTGAATGTACGTGGCCTTAGGTCTTTGCAGAAACAAGCGCAGCTTCGCAGGCTTCTTACAAGAAAGCGTATAGATTTTGTCGCTCTGCAGGAAATGAAGATTGATGGTGACGAAGAGACCGAAAGGGCCCTACGGCCTTTTCTGTCTATCTATAACGTTTTCGTTTCGCATGCAAAGGGTCTATCTGCAGGCTGCTGGTTGTTTATAAGAAATACCTTACCCTGTTCAGCAATTAGTTATCAGGTTGACGGTGAGGGCAGATATGTATGTTGCCATTTTGTACTGCATGGAGTGCCATGGCGAATTATTAACCTGTATTCATTTAACGAGATTTCAAAGCGCATACAGTTTTTTGAAACATTGTCCAACCTAACTGACTGTGATCGGTGCACTGTACTAATGGGAGACTTCAACTGCGTATGTGAGCCTAATGACCGCTGCACATCTAAAAGTCAACGAGACAGGAGTGGCGAAGTATTATCTGGTATTATAGATAACGCAGGCCTTGTTGATACTGGCGTATCGGGTCAGGCAATTTCGTATACTCGACTCCAAGGAAGCCTTTCTGCTCGACTTGATCGAATATACGTGTCTTCTTCACTCCTCTCCCGTGGACTTTACTGCAGCACTGAGCCAGTTTCGTTCTCAGATCACTGTATAGTTCTTTTGAAAATTGGCACGAACCGTCAAACTGACTTTCGACCGCTGTGGGAACTTTGGAAGCTAAACACAGAGCTTCTACACGATCAGGAATTCACTAATCGTGTCAGAACGACAGTGTCGAATTGTTTTTCTAAGGGTCTGCGTATATTCGCTGCTTGGGAGCTCTTTAAGCAAGACGTGCGCACAATAGCCATAGAGATCGGATCTGTTAAATCATAATACCGGAAAAATGAGGAAAAGACACTCTTTAAAAACCTTTGTAACCTTTATGAGATCGAATGCGAAATGCCAGGCACGTGTGTCAGTGACATTTCAGATATTAAATGTCAGCTTCAAAAGTATGACGCTGTTCGCTACAGAGGCGCATGTATTCGATCACGGAACAGAATGACTTCGAACTCTGAGCAGCCGACACGTCATGCTTTAATCGATGAGCGACGACACTCAGTGTCTAAGGTGATTCAGGAAATGTACTCCAATCGTGCTCTTGTAACAGATACAGCAAGAATTATTACGCAGTTTGAAAACTACTATGAAGGTTTGTTTAATGTGCTCCCTGATAGCGCAGATGTCGAGCTTAAGAGAAGTTTTACTTCTCTTTTAAACCCTTTGCAAGACGAAGATTGTACAGCCATCAGTAGCCCGATAACATTGCAGGAAATTGAGCAGGCCATCGATCAACTGCCCTTGTTGAAAACACCTGGTCCTGATGGAATTGCGGCGGAATTTTACAAAGCTTTCAAAACAATCCTGTGTCCCCTATTGCTGGACATCTTTAAGATGAGTTATGACATGGAGATGCTCCCGCGGTCTTTTTCCAAAAGCCACACAGTTCTAATTCCGAAAAGTACTGAAAGAGAAAAACTTCGTTCAGTTGAGGGCTACAGACCAATAGCACTCTCAAACATTGACTACAAATTTTTGCAAAAGTGTTATCAAATAGATTACAGTTTGTGATGTCGATCCTGATTGGTTCTCATCAGACGTGTGGAATTCGAGGTCGCTCCATACAGACCAATATTCACATCGCTCGTACAATCCTCCAGTACTGCTACAGTTCTCAAGAGCAGCTTGCAATGCTTCAGGTAGATCTCGCAAAAGCCTTTGATCGCGTCAGTCATGCGTTCCTGTTTTCTCTTCTGGAGCATAGCAATATTGGCTCTGTCTTGCTCAAGGGTGTTCGACATTGTTATAGTGACTGTTCGACTCGCCTAATTATCAATGGTCATCTCTCAAAACCTGTTTCTATTCGCTCGTCTGTAAAGCAAGGCTGCCCAATGTCTCCACTCCTGTTTGGACTTTACCTCGAACCATTATGCTTGAGCATAATGCGAGCAAATCGTATCCATGGTTACAGCATATTAGGTAACGAAGTTAAAGCATTGGCTTATGCAGATGACTTGGCATTCTTTTGCACAGGCAAACGAAGTGTTGAAAATGTACTATTTACAATTGAAAAATTTGGTGTTGTATCAGGTGCTCGTTTAAACGCCTCGAAAAGTCTAGGATTATGGTTTGGTATGTGGGGATGTACACCGAGTCAGTTCGCAGGGATTAATTAGACTCGTATTCCGCCAAAGTATCTTGGAGTGCCGCTTGATGCATATCGATTCAGCGCACATTACTGGAAAGAGCGCGTCCCTAAGCTTGAACGTCAGGCCCAGACATACGTTCCACATCGCCTTTCAATCTTTGGGAGAGCTGAAGCCTGCAACACATTTCTTGCAACAAAGCTTTACTATGTGCCACAACTAATTCATCGCGCTCGGTTTTACATACAACGCTTTAATCGGACTTTTGCTACTTTTGTATGGTCTTCCACTTTTGAACCAATGCGACGGGACAACATATTCAGACCAGTGAAAGAAAGCGGGTTGGGACTGGTGCATCTCTACTTATGGCATCGTTTCGCGCTTTTTCTTTTTTTGCGACAGTTCTCATCCGATAATTCAATCATTCTTGCAGGTCACACTTGTTAACGCTTTACCTGATTTAATTGTTTCGTCGAATTTCTCTGTACGTCCGTGTTAGTGGGGATTTATGCAGGAAGTGCAGTTTGCGGTCCAGTTCCTTAAAACCCGTTTTTCGATTGAGTACTTGTACACAGTGTCGCGCAAAAAGCTGTATAAGGAATTATTATCTATGCTTTTTTTCCACTTCCATTTTATCGTTCTTTGTATGTCAACCTTCCAGGCCACGATGTCCTCAAGCGCGTTCGCAAAATGTACGTTTCTCCTAATTCAAAAACCTTCTTTTACAAACTTCATTCAGAAACATTGACTGTGAAGGCATGGCTCCACAAGAAAGGCATTTTTGTTTCTTCAGTTGACTGCCGTCTTTGTGATGTACCGGAGACAATAGAACACTGCTTTATTAACTGCAAGGACGCTATTCTGGGATATCCTTCAGCGCACTCTAAAGAAAGATTTTACCTTTAATCCGCATACTATACGTTACCTTCTGCCAACATCCCTGGATGAAGTGCCATTTGATATGCTCTTTCTTATGGGAATGCAATAGCTTGTGGAAGACGCGCATGCAAGACCGCAACGCAGAACCAGTCACAGCATCAACAACTCATTTTGTTCAAATGATCATGCATCTAAAGGACATCTCCGACGAGCTTGACGTCAGGCCTGAATGGTACCCCATCTTGGTGAAGTGCTCATCCCTACCAGCCATGCTGTGCAACACATCTTGAACTCTCCCTGAAACACTGATGTGCATCCCGTCAGTGAATGTGTATTTTAGGCTGACAATGTCGTTTGGATTGCTTTTGTGCGATTATTGTCGCTGGGTCACTGCAACAGCACCTTATGCAATTTGCGAATTTCTTAGCGCACTGTAATAAATACCATGTATGAAAGAAAAAAAAAGTAACATCGTGGCTTTGTGGTAGGACACCGGCTTGCCACGCAAACGGCCCGGGTTCGATCCTCAGTGGGACCGAAGATTTGTATTGTTTATTTTATTTGCATCTTTCTCGATTTTTCGCTCACGGACAGACACCGACACCGACGGCGGTATTTCTGCGAAACGAGCTCTCTAACGCTATCGCGTCAATATAGTCGCGCTTCATGTGTGAAGGTCTAGCGTGTTCGGCGAGCTGCTTCAGATATGTTTTCAAAATCAGCAGCTATCCGAGCGCGCAGGTAGTTGAGGCAAGCTATACTCATCTTGTGTAGCAGACATCTCATCGAGATGCGTTCCCTGGACACTGGGGCCGAATTAAAGAAATTTCTCTTTCGTAAGGGCATTTTGCCATTGGGCGGTCGGCTTCTCTAATGATATGTGCAGCAGCAGTATTGGCAATAGTTTTCTCTTACAAGCCTTTCTTGTCTAAACTTATTTTTGTGGATACGGGCCCTGATTTAATGCAGTTGAATTCAGCTGCGAGCACAGCCTTGAAGAGCGAAGTAACGGCATACGGTGCCTCGGCCAACATCCACTGAACCTTGAAGAAGCGCTGTTTACGATTCTCCTACATTTCTTGCAAACGGATGAACTGCTAACATGCGACCTTTGGTGAGAACACAACATTGTCCCCATACATTCACTAACAAAAGGAGGAGTGAGGTACATACGCGCATCGCACCTCCCCCTTTAATATTATTTAATACTACGCAGCACGCGTTCAAACGTAAGTCAGCGAGATGATTTCTGCCACTTAATTTGAACATCAGTATTGCGATGACTGGCGCTGAAAACGAGAGTAGCCAAATTTCGGATACGTCTGACATATATAAAAGTATCATAAAAGACAGAAGTTGTCGTGCGTGAAATGTTGGGAACGAGCTGGCATAGTCTCCGCCAATATGTTGTCGATGCTCGGGTTTCTTATCCACGTGGAGCATCGCAAATCATCCTCGGTTAAAGTCCGGCACGTTTTAACGCGACCCGGGCTTAGGTCTGTCACCGGGGACTTCAAGGCCCTGCCTCAATGCTGGACACACGCCCTAAAGAAAAAAATTAAGCCAGTTCCATGCCTCTGCAATAGGAGTAAACAGGGCATCCGGCAAGCAAACCGCCATCGCTTTGCCAATGCTGACTGAGCTCTTTCTTCATGTTTGTTCACTTTCTTTCTTTCTTTCTTTCTTTCTTTCTTTCTTTCTATGTCTTCTCTTCGTCTTTCTTTTCTGTGTCGTCTTTCTTTCCTGATACATTGCACTCTTTCCTCCTTTCCCTCCTCTTCCTCAATTCTCTTTCACGCTCCTTGGTATACTATGCTGTGTACAGTGTAGTAGTATTAGTAGTGGTGGTGTTGTGGCTACAGGCGGTGTTAGCCTGGCAGACCTGGCCGGCAATTGCTCCGCCCGAGCGTCTCTGTCCATGTCGCATTGTTCACCACGTGTCACTCAATCCTGTCTCTTGAAGAAACGCTACAAGCAGAGCTGACACCTTCTTGCGAACCGACCGTGTCCCTTTCGGATATATAATTTCTTCAGTGCTCCCATGCGGAAGCCCTCTTTTTTGCATGTTGTCCATGAATGCTTTTCTCTCGGTGCAAAAGCGCTTGCAGGACCAGATGTAGTGGTCAATGTCTCCCAGTTCATTGCACTCCGTGCACAATGGCGAAGCAGCGCCCCTAACATTAAAAGACCATGCGGGAGTGCATGCTGACCCCGTTCTGACTCGGTACAGTAAAGTTGATTCGCTGCGGCTAAGTCCTTTAGTCACACAAGGCTGGTGTGGTGGCTTCCACAAAGAACGGAAATGATCACGAATTGATTGTTTTGCTGATATCTGATTAATAGGAGCTCTTATCGTCGGTTGTCGTGAAAGCGCTGCGTTGGCCAGGGCATCTGCTTTTTCGTTGCCGTTGATACCAACATGCGAAGGTATCCACTGGAAAGTTATCCTAATTCCTCTTTGGGCCGCTTTTTTCAGTGAGACCAATGATTGTCGGCAGAACTTGTTTCGAGGAGTTCCACGAGAGAGCTGTTGAATTGCCGACTTTGAGTCTGAGAGAATGACGGCTTGATTTGTGGGTCCATTCTTCAGTTTGCGTAGTGCAGCAGCAATAGCAGCACTCTCTGCAACCGTTGAAGAGACTACGTTGTCCAAACGTCCAGACCATGCATAAGGAACAGATGGAATCCAATACGCCGCAGAGCAGCTGTTTGTGTCCATACAAACAGATCCATCCGTGTATACATGTAAATAGCCGTTGTATTTATCATACAAATACTCGAGCACCCAGTAGCATGTTTCAGAAGGAGGGGTTGATCACTTGGATCTCAGCCCAGGAATGCACAGTTCGTAGGAGACGTCTTCGAACATCCAAGGAGGGTCACTTCGTTGCCTTCGTTTGGGACTCTTGGCGCTAAGCACCTCCAGAGTATTGAGAGCGGCATAGAAGTGAGACTTGTGCCCATTCTTGAGTCTTCTGATTAGGGTTTTCCCAGGTGAGGACTCACTCAGTCTTAGGAGTTGCATCAGAAGGGCTTGAGAGGCCAAAAGGCGTAATGGTAGCGATTGACTCTCGAATAACACTTTCTTGTTTGAGGCCGCTTGTGGAACTCCTAAGGCCAAGCGAATACCTTTCCGATTTAGCACCTCTAGGCGTTCATATTGGGTCTCTGATGCACGTATCAACGGCAGCTGGTAAAGTATCCCACTGGTCACAAGGGCGGAGTGTAGAGCGATCATAGACCTTGGGTGACAACCCTAGTGCATGCCGGCAACTCGCTTGAGGGCATGAAGTTGCTGCAGTGATGTGTCAAAGACATAGTCTACAGCCCTCCGCCATGACAGCTTGCTGTCCAATATCACACCCAGGAAACGAACACTTGCAGCCTGTCGTATTGGCTGGCTTCCCAAGTTGATATGCAACCGCGTGGCTTTTCGCTGTCTTCCCGGAAAAAGAATAAAGCATGACTTCTCCGTTGAGATTGACAGGCCGAGCGTTGACAGGTGGGTCTGTATGGAAGAAGTCGCTCCTTGTGCTATACGTGCCAGTCGTTTGTGGCTGTATCCCGACACCCAAATGCAGATGTTGTCCGCGTATATTGACATTTTGACGGAAGCGCGCAGATAGCCAAATGAGTTCGGGAGAGCTGCCAAAGCAATATTGAAGAGGAGAGGAGAGAGAACGCATCCCTGTGGTACTCCACGAGAAATGAGTCTTTCCTCGCTAACAGTGTCTCCAAGGCGAACCCGATTAACACGGTCACTGAGAAAGGCGTGTATGAAGCGCAGAGTGTTGCCTGTAACTCCCATGGATTGCAATTGGGTGATGATGGCTCCTCTCAAGACGCAGTCATAGGCCTTAGACATATCCATGAATACTGCAAGTGTTGAGAGGCCGTCTTCTCGGTGGTGTTCAATATGGCTTACCAGATCTAAAACACTGTCTTGAGCGCACAGTCGCTGTCGAAATCCAGTCATGCATGATGGAAGTGTCCTATTCTGTTCCACAAACCAATTCAGCCTGCTCTGGACTAGTTTTTCCATGACTTTCGCTACACAGGACGTCAGTGACACCGGGCGATACGAGCCTAAGACAGTAGCATCTTTCTTGGGTTTTAGAATGGGCACCACCCATGCAACTTTCCAGCTTTCCGGAATATCTCCTGTGCTCCACACAGCATTGAAGATGGTAAGGAGTTCTTGTTTCCGTGGCTTCGGCAGGGCTCTATTTACTGATTGCAATTACGACAGCCGAAAATTATGCAATGAATGTAGGGGTAAAATCATGCAGTCAAAACCACTTCAACTATGGGGAAAATATACCAACTCTGGCGTGATGCAGGCTTTGCGTGGCATCCGTAGCAATTACAAAAGCCTCAGGAAACTGGGCGAGATACTCGTGAAGTTAACCTTCAAAAATACGCAAGAGAATGGATTTAGCATTTTAATTTATGATACCATCGAAAAATACATTATCTCGTAAGAACGAGTGCAGTTATATGCGGGTTAGGTTCCACAGAGAACTTTTCAGTTCAGATAGCGTAGATTGCACAAAAATGCCCCGAAGCCATGATAGCAGCGCCATGGTTTCTAAAAAAAGGTACGTTCATGTGGAAGTCATGCTAAACATCAATTTCCTGTATACATACCTAATGTAGCGAATTACGACGACTAACATTTGGATTTCAAAAAGAGTTTACTTAACTATGCACAATGAGTTGCACTTTTCGATGGCTACCAGCATGGCAGACGTACGGTATTTTGTTTCCGTTTCAATGGTACACTTGCTTGCGCTTCCTTGGTAATTTTTCGCCAAGCTACTAATCACGGTCTCTTTCGTATAACATTATCTTCCTAAATTATGAAGCCATTTGCCAAAAGTTTCGAAGATTGATTGATTTCTGGGGTTTTTCGTCCCAAAACCACTATATGATTATTAAAGAGACCGTATACAATGGAGAGCTCCAGAAATTTCGACCACCTGGGGTTCTTTATTGTGCACTCATAATGCACAGCACACTGTCCTCAACATCTCGCCTCTATCGAAATGCAGCCGCCACGGCCGGGCTTCGATCCCGCGGCATTGTGATCAGCAGCCGAGTGCCATGGCTTCTAGACCACCGTGGCGGGGTATAAGTCGTTTTGAAGAGCTAGACGCAGCCATTTTGGCACCTAATCGAGTCCATGTGACATTCTGCTTTTTATGTCTTCTTTCAGTTGCTGTTATTTTACGTCAACAATCAGGCTTGGATCTCCAAAATGCGCCATCTTCGCTGCTTGATCATCATTTTTCTAAGTGCGTGTTATCTTCTTCCAAAGTAAGTGGTCTGCTACAACCAATGTAGATCATACAGTTTTCAGAACTTAACAGTGGGAGAATGATAGGTATTTAAGTCCGGAGAAAGGGACGTGTTACAGCCTACGGATACAAAAGACGACCATGCAGGCTGCCAGGGAGAAAACTTCGTATATGAAGGAAGATTTGCTCCTATGATGTTAACGCCGCATACCTTTCCGACAAGCCTTTGGAAATGTTCTTTGCAGTATTTGACTAGCATCTTACCGCCTAATTCAGTAAGTCTGTTGAAACATGAAGGTTGAGCGATTTTCCCTTTCTCATTAGAGATTAAAGAGCTGTAACCATTCCTTGAGTTTCTCAATCGCCTGCCGATCTAACCTGTATTCCGTGTAGGAAGAACAATCATCGTGCCATATCGTTTATGGCGCACTACAATATTTAGGGCGCCTTCGTTCATGTCGACGATGATGGTTCATTTTTTTCTTATTTGAATGCTCGTGCATATATTTCCTACAGAGTGGCGAATCATCATACAAATTGTCCTGTCGGTCGTGGTACCCCTAGTGTGATACATAAAGCATGAAGTCTGCCGGACGAGACCCTTGCTATGAACACCCGTATTGGACCAAGCACTCGTTTCTTAGATGCAGTCGAATGGTGACAGACGGCAGGTGAAGTCGGGAGGGACTAGTTGTATTTTTTAGCTATAGTGCAGTCATTGCGGCACAGATAGGAATTATAGTGGGCAAGACTTGAAAACAACTTGAAAATAGTAGAGCATCGAGTGCGTTAAAGGAAGATTAAAGAGTTGCTGCCTACTTATAGAAAGTTGTTTTTTCTTCCAGCTTAAATAATTTACAAAAATACCATGATTACAGCACTACAGTTAAATGCTACAAAATATGTATCGTTGTCTTGACTTCATTTACGTGATTTTCATTAAGCTTAGCCTAACAAAGGAACAAGCCCCTGATTCAGTGCGCTTTTGTTCTTTCATAACTAGAATATCATGCCTCAGACTTGATGCCTCCAGGTAGCACGCGAATGTTTATTGGTCCGCAGCCAGCTCGTAAAAAGTTCATGTGTAACGCGAACACCAGCAGGCAAAAGAATAGTATTCTTCATTCGCGCCAAGGGAGTGATTGGAGCTAACTATTCGAGGACTATATACACAGAAAAAACCAAGAAGCGAAGCAGAAAGAAAACACCCAATTTAAAACGAAAGAAAAGCAAAAAAGAAATAAATCAATTTGGGAGTATGTAGAACACAGTCGAGGTTGCGATGTTAGGCTTACGAGTAACTTCGAATGTAGGTATAATATCAGATACAGCACGTGCAACGAAACCCTTTTGTGGCCGATACAATTCAAGCTTAATCAATTCAATAACTCCATATTGTGGAAGAAAACAAGACATGATATGAAATGGAAACGATGTCTCAGGTAAGCTGGTTCCACTAACATAACGTTCGGGGACGGAGGGATAATTGGTTATTTCAGCGCACCAGCCACTCGTACTTCATGGTGAAGGTTTAAAGGACCGGGGGAATAATGTGGAGCCGTGATGAACGGAACTCTCAAAAGTGGATGATGGAATATCTTATGGGAAATCGCGAAACTAGATATTTTGCGATGTTATCCAAGAAAGTGCAAGGAAAGTGTGCTTTCGTCTAGGCAATAAAGCCAGTTGGATGGTAGTTAGATCTTCTAAAATGATTTAGGTTATCCAGTACCGTTTCAAGCAAGTAAGTTAAGTGCGTTTGAAGATGATCCCAAATTGCGCATCAGTACTCATGTTTCCCAACTTCAGGCGTACGACTGAAGTTACGGCGTAAGTATCCCAGCATACGGTTGCTATTGTTAATAACGTTATTATTGTGATGTTTTCAGCTTAAGTGAGACGTTATATGAGACATGTAGGAACTGACAGTGCCTAAAGTAGTTATTTATGGTATATTGAGCAGCTAGTCTGATAGTACGCGAAACGCGCAGAGCTATATATTTGTTGTTGTGCAGACACACGTGCCATGTTCTGTAAAAATAGTAAATAATAGAAACACCGACCTAAAAATGCTGATATTTAATCACCATCCTCATCATAATCAGCCTGTCACATGAACTGCCGGGCAAATGCTGCTCCCATAGATCACAAATTATCGCGCTGGCAAGCTAGCAAGCTGCGGCCATGATATCCGCGCCACTATCTTGGTCTCATCTGCCCACCTATAGTTCTGCCAGCCCCTGCCGGGGGTCCGTAGCGCTGGCTGATAGCGCTGACTCGGAACAATTTCGTAAGATAGAAAGCAATGCCTCTGCGGGCTCCTGCTACCAGGCCACATTGCTGAAAGTCGCGTGACATGAATATGAAAAGCTTTCCTTCCTCTCAGTGCCCGTTGTTTTCTAAGTGGTTTCGAGCACAAAACGTAAATATTAAAAGCGGCATACAAGTCGAATAAAGAATGGGAAACGCCGTTGTAGACTCACGCAGCGACGGAGCAGTGACGCCGTCGATTGCTGAGGGTTACGACTTCAGCGGTTTTTTGTGTTTCGGAGAGGGCGTCCTGCCAAAAGGTCCCAACTTCTTCGTAGCGAATTGTTTCGAAACCTATTGTTGGTAGCAACGGCAATAGTGACGTTTATGCGAAGTGGCACTTAAACTGAATCCTCGTATGACGGACTTATATGCCCGCTTTCAAATGGAATTCGACCCATTGCCAGTTCTTTGGAGCGTCCCTTATCACATTTAGGCATTCAGTAGTTATCGCTTTCATGCTGTCAAACTTGAATTTAGATGCCGGATTTGTTCATTGTATTTGGACAGCATGGATCTCTTAAAGTCTCGTACGTTTAGTTATACCACGGCCGCTGGATGAAAGCCTACAGGTACGGCAGCTGCGTGCGCCGCAAGCGGCGGGAGCTAGAGCACTAGTTCGTTCGGCGGCCGCCGCAGCGCCACAGGTCAATGATAGTGCGAGCGCCTGGACAGCAGTGTATGGGCGAAATCGTATGATGTTTGAACGGCGCTCGCGGTACTGCATACGCACATGCCGAATTCGATACCCCCTCAGCGCATTGTTCTACGCTACGGCAGTACATTTTTCTCATAATGGCAAATGGTTTCCTTTCCTGCAGGAGTCGAAGTGGCTTTGACTAAGCATGCCCGTCTCTGTGACAGACAATTTTGAACTTGTACTTAAAGCGTTAATCACAAGGTTTTTCCCTTTTCTAGGACCAGTTCTTTGTTACACCTTTGTTATGTTCTTTCACAAATGTACTGGCACATGCTTTCGGGGGATTTTTCTTTTCTTGCTTCTCGTTAAAAACGTGCTTGAATGGATACCGTGACTAGATTTTGCGTTTCTAAACTAGAACGGCAGTGAATACATGAGGTTTTAGTTAATTCTAGTTTATCTTGCAGTTATTGTTACATAAAAAATGTCTTGCGTGAATTCTGTTCGAAAGGGAATGAGAAAAATTTTGTGGTCTTGTCTGCGCATAAAATGCTAGGTGGCCTCAAAAATCAATAGTAACCTTCTTGAGCGAAGCTCTCTACCAGTACGTGTTTACTGGTGCAGTAAACAAATATCGGAGGTGTTTTCGCTCATCGCCCTCAAAGGCGAAGAACTTTTCGGGAGAGGGGCTTGTGTGACAGCCTCACCAGGAGTTGCACAGTTGCATTTATACTTCCAGTCCAGTTAGCCAGCAACGGTCGCAACAGCTTCTTCAAAAAAAAAATATCGCAGAGGTGGCTCGTGTGCTCAAGTGTTCGAACCACACCGTAATGCTGGACAGGTTACAGAATGTGGGAGGAAGGCTGAATGAGGAAGTTTTCAGTGGTTTCCACTTCTTCGCGAACTTTTGCGTGCTTGATCACCTCACTGATAAAATTGCATGTCACCTTGCAAATTTGTACGATCTCGTCTTGGTATATATATGCTTTCCGTTATAAATTTTTTCCTGTGAACTCGTAAATGCCACCGCAAGGATTTGGGTCTTGCAGGAGAACATTGCAAGCATGAGGTCAACTGCAAATAATAAAATCAAGCCAAAGCAAAATATGAATCAAAAGTGCTATGTAACAGGAGTGTGCAGGATATTTCAATTGCTTACATAACTCAAACAAATTCAACATCTAAATTCCCTAAAAGAGCTAAAGCGGTAATTAAGATAAATTATTTTGTCTTCGCCGATGTTGTTTAGAACAAGTAGTGTTTTTGACTCCAAATCGTATGACAAATATTGTGATAAATTCCAGTTCTCCTTATACGGTGAAGAGCTTCGTAATTATAATTTTATTGTACTGAAGAGCATGCCGGCTACATATAATGTGTTCTATTGTAATGATCTAGGCTGCTACATGCAGCAATTACCCACTCAATAATTACGATCAGCGCATATCATCTGGCGCTTATAAAAAAATTCAATTCGAGTCCCATCAAAGAAATGTTTATCAACTAAGCAGCTCATAGAAAGCAGGGAGGCGCATACCTCCTTAGCGTGTGTACTGAAAAATCTATATTAGGCGTATCGCCTTCAGTCAACACAGCGCCCTGCTCGTTATTAACTAAACTTCCTGCAACACAATTACTGCAACACCATGCAATACTTGAAGAGACGTAATTGGGCTGTAGTACCTTCCGACTTCGTGTTATTGGTGATGCGACGCCTATTTCACCGGTTGTGTGCCCGACATACTTATGAATTGTGGCACGACAAGGCAACTTAAACAGGCCTCTCGTCCTCACGTTCTCGTAACCTTTGTTGGAGCAAGCTTTCCAAAGCACGCACTCCCTCAGAATTGATTCACTGTACTCTGGCTCCTTTGAAACAACATTTGACACTTGGTTCTTGACAAACTGGCCTGTTTTATTGCCTGCGTCGGCTAATTTCAGAAAATTAAAAAAGTACGCTCTTTTTATTACTGCTTTCGAAAGGTGTCAGCCGTTCACGCGCTGTATCATACCTGCTTTGCAGTGTCTGTAATGATTGCTTGAGAGGAGATATTTTCTTCTGTATAGGCGGTTATTTGTTGTCTTCAAATCCTCTATTACCCGCTTAACATTGAGGTCTGTTTGAGACATTTCATGTATCCTTGGCACATACTCGCAGCAGGCAACCCACAACTCGACGTTGCCTCGGAATATTCGCCTGGTGCAGCGACCTGTTCTTGGTCTCCGATTCCGGGCTCGAGATCTTCATGCAGACTCTTATGAGCCACTTGGTGCATTATTGTTTGCGGAAGCTCAAAAAGCGTCATCTCCTACTTCCCGTCGAGGCCGCGTCCTTGTCCTTGGAGTGCTTGCCTTCTGCATATACGACTGGTAATTAGGAAACACCGTCGGGATAGCAGTTGGTAGAAGCATACGCGGTTTGGTGCCTTTCTTGTAATCATTTTCAGTGAAGTGCAGCGAGTAAACAGAAGAACGGTCGGTGGGCACCCTTTTCCTCCAGATCCTTGCCTGGCGATGTTGGTGAGCCAGGCTTATCAGCGTTCAGCATTGGAGGGAAATTCATGGTATCCCAAGCCGGGATTTTTCTTCGCGTTCGACGTGCACATGCGAACGCAGCAGTTCTTAGGCATACTGCTGCTCTAACAAACTATTCAGGCTATGTTTGTGCTGTCAGGAGGGAGAACACACGGAATTCGGAACTACTAGCACTCCGCGCAACGCAAAAAAGGCGCGCTCACCACAGCGCGCGAACTTCGGAGTATCACCTACTGCTAGCGCCCTCGGCGAAAGTTGCGGCCGAAACTGTCAACGCCGCTCTCCCTCCCTGGATAATGCGCGGCGGCTCCACGCAGCAGGCCGCACCTGTGCGCTTTCATCCAGCGGCCGTGGTTATACTGATGGCCCAATGATGAAGTGTCCAAGAAAACATGGAAGGCGTAAGCGACAAATTCAAACATGTTGCAAGAATCGTGCTTTGGATCAGCAACAGTGACTGTGCTATCGTCGCCCTACCATTTACAAAGATAAGATCGGCCATCGTCGAGACATATATACCTTCTGAAAGAAGTTTATCCCAAGAATTCCCTTAAGAAAGGGACTTCTTGGCAGTAAGGTGATGACTGGAATTGTTACTCGGCGGGATAACGAGCTTCGCCAACACGCTATTCCTAGCAGTAGCCCTTTTGTAGCGCGTCTATAACAGTGTGCATGACAATGTAGAATGCAGTGTGTGATTCCAATGAAATTTTTACCCTCCTGAAGATCTGTGATTGTTTGAATATTCTAGAATTCCAGCTTGAAGGAAAACATTATTTCTGGTGTTTTGTAATGTTTCCACAGTCTGTGAATTTTCAGAAAGACAGAGAGAGAGAATATTTTATTGATGACTCCGGAGATGTTAGCCTGGTTAATGGCCTGGCTTGTTACTCCACGTGTTTAGCGGTGATTATGATATTTACAATGATCACATGTAACACAACACGTACATGCAGTCACACTTACTCAAACTCATATATACATATATACACTATACGCAGTTTACAGCGTTTCCTTGAGGCATGTTGCCTGTAGAAACGTTATCAATGCTTTAGTGCTGCGTAGTGCGCAGGTGCTGTCTTGCCACGGGCCTAGGAGATGCCGCAACAATGCTCCGAGGATTCAATAGAAGAGGGTTAGCATATTTCCCCAGACATAGAAAGGCTTCTTGGTTTTGAAAATTTATAACAATTATGTCGTCGGTGTCGAAGCTTCTTTCTGAAGGTAATTCAAAAGCAGTGCAACATATATACGGAACGGACACTATAGCTAAAGTGAGACACCACAGTGCTTTGTCAATAATTTGTCCGTTCCAACATCTGTGTCGTCTATCCAGCAGCTTTTTAACTACGTTCAAGAATTATCAGCCACTGCGCTAGCGCTTGATACTTCTACAAGCTCCCTTTCACATAACGCAAGTTACCCAGGCTAGACTTTGCAGCTGCCTGTATTGGTGTTAATTACCACGTACTTCGGGCCAAGCCGAACAGGGCGGCACGGCATATCCGTGGAAAGGCCAGGGCTCGTTCTTGAGGGCCTGATCCTCAATTCACTAGTAAATGTAGCGCTCAAGGCATCTCTGAGTCTACGATATAATTTCTACTTAAAAGTAATTGCCTTTTCGATCATTATAGCTAAATCAATGTAACCTCGTACTGTGATTTCTGTTCTTTCAGTGCGGAAGGTGGCCGCTGTAATCCACCTACTCCAGGCCCCGGAGAACCCTGGTGTGTTGGATTAGTAATTAAAATCGTGCTTCGTATTACAGCTGGTGATAAAAGTGTAGACGTGCGCAATGTTTTGCATAACTGTGAACTTCTTATAGTTTTATCAACATTACAATTTATTATACGTTAATCTCAAATTCTCAGAATTAATTAAGTAGCGCATATATATTGAAGAGTGTAGATCTTCGACAGTCAAACACACAGATGCTGGATCACGCCTTCCCCGGGTATGCGCCGATTTCTCCAGGTACCTGCAAATATGAGTGAAAGAAATAAGGTATTGATAAGTGATTAAGGTTAATTCCAGCACCTAGGAATGAGTAATCCATTTCTGAAAGGCTAACTAACGTTACGCAACACTCATCCCTTCAATATGCCCCGCCACGGTGGTCTTGTGGCTACGGTACTCGGCTGCTGATCCGAGGGTCGCGGGATCGAATCCCGGCTGCGTCGCCTGCATTTCGATGTAGGCGAAATGTTGAGGCTCGTGTGCTGTGCAACGTCAGTGCATGTTAAACAAACCCAGGTGGTCGAAATTTCCGGAGCCCTCCACTACGGCGTCTCTCATAATCAGAGCTGGTTTTGGGATGTTAAGCCTAATAAAACAAAACAATCCCTTCAATATATATCCATACGTTCGGTCTATATCATATAGGCATGCTAGCTGCGTTAAATTATTTAAAGTGCTCAGAGAAGTCATGCCAAAGCACCATCACAGAAGGAGCCTACTGTCACGGAATTTGTACGATGAACCCCTGGCAGGTCAGAGACAGTTGCGCATATTTCTGCTCCTGACATCACACAGCAAGACATTAAAAACGTGCTTTGGTGTTACGCATGAATATTCCTTTACAGTTACGAAGTGTGCTTATGCGTACTAAAAGCATGTTTCTTCTGCTAATTCACTTATAGTGCCTGCTCCTCACAGTTATTTCGGCAGGAGAGCGGGAACCATGGCCCTCATGGGCGAATGTCCGCCGGGAAGGTGGCGTTTCAGAAAACGTGCGGGCGCGCCGCCGCTTTCCCGCTGCGCCGTAGCACGTCCGTGGACGCCTTGCCGACTAGCAATGAGAGCCTTGCGAGACGCACGCGACACGCCTCAAGGGACTGAACGTGACGAGCATCGCTGTCCGTTAATATTTGCGCGATTTCCGCACTGTACATGCATGCATTGTGATACTTTTCACCGCAGCTCATCCGGTGCGGTCTGTAGTGGTCTAACGCGGTGCCTCGGGCGATCGCCGTACGTTCGCTGCTCTGGCGCCCGGGTGATCCCCGATAATGAGGGGCACGTGCGCCTAAATTTCCGGCGCATGCCAACGCATGACAGCCGCAGTACGAAGTTTGCTTTCTCGAAAATGAAAATTCGCGGTGTGATCGATCGCCTTTACCGTGTTCAGGTGTTGTGCAGATACACATTCGCGAAGCCACTAGCTGCACCTCACTGTTGACGCTGGTAGGCTCTTACTTCGGACACGTACTTTACTTTGCCATCCTTAGTATTGGTGTTTCGAGAATTGTATTGGTGTTGGTATTGGTGTTTTCGAGAAGAGCAAACACAACGTCCAGGTGCACCACTTTGTTCATCAGAAAGTCATGCCGAAGTACTTTTCTTTGACCTCAACTCAGCCACATCTTTTAGCAACATCCTTGCTTTCCATTGGAGCTCCTTTCAATTGTTCCAGTTACAGTTCCCCTGCTGAAAGTTCCCCTGCCGCATGTGATTTCAGTTTGACGGCATGAAAGAGGAAAGAATGCAGAGGACAGATGGGGTCAGAATGAAACAAAACCTGCATGGAGCCTGAAAAAGGTGTAGCACTTCCATTCACCCGCTACTTCAAACGAGTCATGAACAAACGTTAAAGAGACTCTGAAACGGTTTTCACGATTTTGTGCAAACATGGTGATCCGGTAGAGCGAGTCATTGAGCTCGTTAGAGGACAGTTTTCAGTGCTCTGCGTAAAGTGTGTAATTTACCATAAGGCTTTGAACACGCGCATCACAAAAGATCGCAGCGGCTCGCCAAAAGGCATTTTCAAATGCTCCGCCATCGAACGATGGATGGGGAGGCCGCTGATTGGCCCCTAACCAGTGAGTCACGTGAGCGTAACGTGCTCCTATAACTTGCTCCTTCATTTCAGCCAACGGTATCGTCGTTTGGAGTAGCAGTGGAGCAGAAAATTTGCAGCTTTGTAGCAGAGAAAGCGAGCAATGACTGAAAGCCCGTTGCCAGTCTCGGAGTCTACCGCTGGCTTCGCAAAAAGTGACGTCACGGCGCCTCCTCAGTTTTCCACTTCCTCCATGCTCATAATTGATCCCTTGTAAATTTCATATCCCATCCGGCACACTTTTCGTATTGCACTGGGATGCGTTGAGCCTTTCCTCAATTTTCGGTTTATTCCTGAATGCGCGCCTACCTGAATCCGCCTTTTGCATGGTCCGAGTGCGCATGCGCCGCATCCGGCGCAAACGACCCGTACGGCATCGTAGTAGACGACGCAAGCGGCGCGCAGTGCGGAACGGTGTACCCGTTACCGAAAGTAATGATACTCGGCGCCAGCTGGGCCGGTACGCCATCCAGACACACATTTTTGGTAACATGAAGCTCTCTCACATCATCGTACGATGCAGACAGGCAAATGCCGCGTATTTGACACGGCCTTAGCCACGAAGAACACGCGAAGAACACATCAGAACTTGTAGTTCAGTGAAACCATTGCTCTGTACACCCATAATCAAACAGTTTTTTTTTTTGTAAGAACGACACGGATAGGCAAAAAAAGAAGACATCAGGCAATGCACATGGTCACTCGGACCAACACAATAACGAAATCGTACCCTGCAAGACAGAGGTGTTATTCCAGCACGTTGCCTGTTGTATCGATGATGATAAGTCCGTGAGTTGACGGAGGGTTCAACTCAAACATTGGATCGCGCACACACACCTCATCCCCGAACATTCCTCGTTCGTTGCTGCCATGAATTCCTTCACTTGCGCTTCGCTTAGCGTTTTCATTGATCCTGGCCTCGTTGTACATCCCTTCATGACTCTGGCCAGGTATGCTGGTGCTCCGTGACCTGAACAAACACTACTGGCAGCAAACCTTCCGCGGATTGAGCGCTAGCCGGAGAGTTGAAAAAAGCGCGACACGTCCATTCACTTTCAGCGCACCAGAAGAGTGCACGGTAACTGTCTCTCAGTGAGGACACCTCAACCGAGCGCGCCAAGACGACTGGTTCATTTTCGAAGAGAGAAACCGGAAGGGGTATGTAAAGAAAAGCAACAAAACAACAAATAACAAAACACAAAAAGTCAGCATAAGGGATCCTGGCGTCTCTCGAGCATGTAGACAGCGGGACAGGGGAAGGTGCCGTATGCCTTCACGAGAAGTCACTCCCACCTCTCTTTCGTTTACGCGCGCGGTCTCAAACAAACCGGATTCCACCCCTCAAGTGACCACGCGGGAGCGAGCTGCGTCTGCTAGCCTCTGTGCTTTTCCAGTTCGGGCGCCATTTTGCGACGTTTTTAGACACCCAAGGCTTTCTCATGGTCTGTTCTTTTGCTAACCATGCCGGAATGGCCCCCCAGAAATTCGTACAGCGTTTCAAATCGAAAGAAACCGCAATGCTCACTGTGTGTGTCACTGCCCGACCATGTTGGACCATAGAGAAACGCTGCGGTAGCGCACGGCAGGTTCGGCGCGACGTCGTACAGATTGCTTCGTGGCGTATCCGCGAGAGGCCGCCACACAGACATGCAAAAGGCGGATTGTCATTTTTCGAAACATTACCTAACGTGTGTGCAACACTCTTCGAACCTTCATTACGACACCCGAAAAAGTTGTTTTTAGATCCCCTAATTGATGAAATCCGATGCCTTGGTAAAGATTTGCTGCTGTCGCTCCCAATCGACTATTTCACACAAGTGCGACATTAAGAAAACGGGGGGGTGTTATGGTGTTTCAGCCTGCCTGAAATTAAGTCGTGTCATGCATGGTCGACCACACAACCTCCTGAGCAGGAGTTTCTTGGATCTGCCTTGTATGCTTTTTTTCTTGCACGCTCGGGAAAAAAATAAGTAAGAAACCTTCCAAAACAGTGAGAGACGGCAGTGAATATCGAAGACGACATGCAAAGTGCGTCGCTCAGTCGACCCCTGCCAAGGCCACATCTCTCGACAGCTTCAAAACACGGACATTGGAGGCTCCGGCGATGCGTTTGCACATGTTCTGCTAGGGCGCACAAGCAATACTTGACGATTGGACGTTACCTACTACAGCCGAAAATCAGGCCGTCTAAAGAGCCCAAACACTCAGTTAAAGGACCCCTAATGCACCCAGAGGTCGAAATTTAGTTCAGGTATTGAAGTTGTGCACGCGTCTGCTAGAAGGACATAGGCGGGGGAATTTGGCGCCTTGAATGAGCGAAACGTGGTCTTCGCTCATTTAGGCGCATCCTTCGCTACGCACCATCGGGCCGTTCTAGACTTGTCTTTATTCTCCGAAGTTCTTCTCCAAATGCCACATGACGCGCCATCGCTAATAAACTCTGTTGCTGCTTTGCCGCCCCGTTACCCTGAGAAGCGTGCCGCTAGGGGCCTTGAAGTTGCAATGGAACCGTATGGTGAGAGTCCGTGTTGAAGAACATCCACGCTCGAGCATGGATGAGAAAAATGAGAAATGAGAAATTTCAGAGAAAAATGGGACATATTCTATAAAGTGTCAGATGCGTGACATTTGTAGCACACACACTTCTGTACATGAGGGCATAAAGAAAATACCAACAATAAAAGATACTTGTCCTTCAGCAAAATTCGACTTCTGCCCATGCCGCCTGCGTCACCCAGGGGTGAATGGTTGACAACTTTTACAAACACATACTCCCAACTTGTGGCCTCCCAGTTCTCCAGATTAAAATCTACTCGTTTGCTATGTGCCGTTGCAAGAGCGGCCAACAAAGAGCCGCATAATACAAAAGACTCCCTGAAAGCCACCATTGCTGGCTCAATGGCAAAAGTCTCTAGGACCCATCTGATCCATACATGCAGCCATTTCTGAAGCTGAATTGAACTGATTACTGCTGTGCATGGCAGATTCATTAATTGTGGAAATAAACCATAAGAGGAAGAACTATTTCCTAACACTTGGTGAAGACATTTATTTTTGCTGAAGATATTCTTTTCTGCTGGAAGCCAACATTGTGTACTCAATTAGTTTAAACACCCAGTATATATTTCATAGCACTATATGTTGCTGTTGCTGCTTAATTTTTTACACTGGTGCTTCATGCCTTAGTCTGTATTGGTATTAACTATGACTGGTAATATTCCTGCTACTGGGGTAGTTGTTTATACAAATGGGGTTTCTTAACAAGCTATTTCATGCCTAAAACATTGGGCTAAAAAAAAAGGTGTGACAATCTTGCATCTTATGTTTAGAGTTTACCTCTTTCCGTGATTAGCCAAGTAGCAAAAAGGTGCAGCAGATATGCTTTTCAGTTTTTAAAACAGAGCAGCAATAGTTTTTAACTTAAAAGGTTCTACAAAACAAAATGACAGAACATTTGCAGACACATGATTATATATATGCCGTACTTATGCATGAGATTGAAAAGGATAAGGTCGGATAATTTATTGTTTGTCATTGTTAGGAAACATGCAATAATTAAATAAGAAATAAGGAAATTGGCATTTGCTGGGCTACTGTGTTCGTGGTCAGAAGTTTTAAGTGTATCAGCTAGCACTGTCACATGATAAAGCTAGTCGGTCTTAGTAAAAGTACTATTGGGGGTTTGTTATATTGTTTCATTTATTGCATCACTGATCAGGGGACATGGGTTGGAGTTGATGCACGTTCGAAGGACAGAATGCAACAGTCTGTCATGTATCACACAGCAGTCTGTCACACACTTTGCATGTGTGCGAGTCCAACAAATAAAGAAAACTATTTTTTTAATGGGGCCCTGCAACACTTTCTGAACAAGTTCAGAAAATGGTACTGATCAGTTACGCAGGCTCCTCCTGTAAAGATGTGAGCCAAATGTCATTGCACTGCAAGCATCAAAGAATTTGCAATGGTTTGAAATAGTACTAGCTGAAAGTGCCCGCTTTTATTTCAACAAATAGAGTCACTGAGGACACTAATAATGAAAGCCGCTTGAGGAAGAAATAGCATTGGCTGATTTCATGATCGCAGAAGGATTATATGTGCTTTACTCGTTCATAATGAATTCAACAAAAAAGAAAATGTGCGCATCTTTCACTACACTTTTATTTCCTATGACCCCCTCTTGGGGTATTGCATAAGGGGTAAGGTTACAATGGTAAAGTTCGGAATTAATGTCTACACAAAAGCAATTAGTTTTAAGGCTAAAGTATAACAACGAACCACTACTAGACAACCGTACTGGCAGGCAAAGAAACAATACACACAAGTGCTCACTCGCAACTGAACATTTTACTAGACATAACACATGAATATAAGCAACATGCAAGTGCACGTGACATCTATTCTTGCTGCTGTTTTGTCATTGTAAGATCAGGTTCAGAAAACACGCACTGTAGAAAGACACATTCCTTGCCACACAAATCAACTGAAGCTTGGCTGCTACATTTTTCTTTAACAATAGGATACACCTCTACCACCTCTCTGCTAATCTGCTGCACATGCTTGTACACTATTTCAGTGCTAAAAAAAATGGGAGAACAACCCCATGATTTGCAATGCATTACAAGATTAACAATGGCCAAATTTTTTTAAGAAGCATCATGCATTTATAAAAAACACCGTATAAATACAAGTTGGCCCACGGGCTTATAAATGTTGGGAATAGGTATGAGGTGAATATTGTGTTTTCCAGCAAGAATACACTTAGCAAGCTGTGCCATCTTGTCAGTGAAGACTTTCCACAGCAGAACACATGTGGTATCAAGCATGGGAAGAAGTCTCAAAAGTATAAGTGCGAACGAGATGTTCTGACAGTGTTCCATTGTTGTGTGGCGATTTGTGTATTGGACAAACTGGATCTTGCATTAATGCTAGACTAAAGGAACATAGTGCTTCTTTAAAAAAGTTGGCCACTGCAAATCTTGCAATGCACTGCAAATCATGGGGTTGTTCTACGAGCACTCCGATAATGTACAAGCATAAGCAGCAGATTAGCAGAGAGGTGGTGAAGGAGTATCATTATTGTTAGAGAAAAAGAAAAATATGTCAGCCCAGCTTGAGTTGACCCTGTGTGACAAAGAATTTGCCTTTCTGCAGCACGTGTTTTCTTAACCTGATGTTACATTGGCAAAACAGCAGTGGCAACCTATGTCATAGGCACTTGCATGTTATATTCTTGCGTTATGTTCAATGAAATGTTGAGGTACGAGTCAGCACTTGTTGTGTGTGTCGTTTCTTTGCTTGTCAGTCCGGTTGCCTAGCTGTGGTGTGCTGTTATACTTAGTATGAACCGATATCAACTTGCCTAAGTTATCGTTTTATTAGTGTTTAAGCATTTCAACAAATGTTGATGGACAGGTGATTTCAGCAATATGACGGGGCACGTCGTTTCAGTTAGTCGAAGACTGGCAAAAGAAAGACGCGGAGAAGGTCATGGCGGGGCTGAGTGGACGGGTTAGGGTTACTTGTAAATGATGACCAGTACGAAGGGAAAGGCATGGGGTCGGGGCCAAGATATATGGCTCCTGGTGAAGCGAGCTGATTTAAAAACCACTGAAAAAATCAAACAATGTATTCTGTGCCCCCAGTGGCACCATTTGCTGAGAGAAAAGCAGATGCTTCCCAGCTGTGTTTAAAACCAAATTACAGATTCCCTGGTGTGAGCAGTGCAATAATAATTGGCTCGTGCTCACAGGAGCTTTCATGACTGATCGGCACCGTTTTCAGCTTATGTTAAAGAACTGTTGCAGTGCCTCTTCAAAGGAACCAAATACTGAGTGGGTTGGATATCCAGGATAGGTTGAAAACAGGGCACATAAAGTGCTTGCATCGCCCACCTCTCCTGGCCCCTTGTCTCTTGCGCCCTTCTTTTTTGTCTTATGAAATGACCTTTGTCTTACTCATGTGCTCGGTTTGTTGCGCCTTGTTTGTGCGTGCATTCATATCATTGCTGATTAACATAATAGAGACGGTATATTTTGGAAATGCTGCTTGTTTGTCTTTGTTTTTGGCTGTGTATCTGGTTAGTTATTTTATTTTGCTATTTTTATATGCCATTTACAGGGTACTGCCCTTTAAATGTCTAGATGCTTGATTACCTTAACGAAGAGAGAATACATGTGTTGTATGATCGTTTTAAACCTATTTAATATGTTGAGATAAATATAATATTCATTCATAAACTTCAAGTAAACGTCCCTAATTAGTGCTGGCATACACACTTAGTGTGGATGTCGGCAACATAGAAGTAGCACTGAAGCATTTCATTACTGGAGTTGAGGGACGCGAAGATTTAAAAGCTGGTTTTGGTGATGTGTACATACATACATATCTGCATAAAATGTCAGGTTGCACATATAAGGTTGGTCAAAAACGTAAGCACACCACGCCTTAAAAGGCCGGAGCGGCTGTGGGACCCACAATTAACGCAGGGAAAGGTGTCACGCGTGGGCGAAGCGATGAGCTTACGTCACTCTGGCCACTCTCGACCCGAGCGCGCCGATCGAGATATCGCGACTTTCCAACAGCTCCGGCCACCGCTACCGGCGTCGAGAACACGTAGGTGGGCAGGAGGCTTTGTGCATATCTGCTTCAATATATTGTACACGTGAAGCAGATATGCACTACGTGCACAAAATATTCAGCGTTGTAGCGCACCTAGCTGCGTCCAGCTACGCCACGTGCTTGGCCGCAGTACGTCGTCAAAGCGCGCGTGCGCGTCGTTCGCCAACTCGTTATGAGTGCGTTCGATGGTGCACAAGTGTCAGGAAGGTGATATAAGCCTTGGTGACGACAGCTAGGCTGAACACGCGCCACTGGATTGTTCAAACGATCCAGCTTCGCGTGTCTAGCTGAGCGAATACGTGTGCACGGCGGCAGTGCGAGGACCGGTACCGTACGGACATGTATTGCTTGGGTATGATCGTGCGGATCGGATAACTCTACGTATCGAGTTATGAGATAGTGTCGCCTCCTTTGCGATGACGCATCTCCTAATATCTTGGCTAGATATATAGGACATGTACACAAGCGTTGAATTCGATCGACGCTGATATTCTCGCTGTGCGACCGAAACATATTTCTCGTGAATTATGTAGCACTCATGTCTATTAGTTTGTTGTGAAATTGTTGAAGCGCATACAATAATATCCCTGTTTATCGGCGCTTAATTAACCGCAGCACGAGCAAGTGTGCAGTACGTATACGCTGGCCCAGCTGTACAGTGCCACTGCACGCTGTCACTGCATGCTGTCCCAGTGTGCAGCAATAAAGTCAGTGTGCCAGTGACCATTCAGCGTTACCCAGTGCGCCACAGTGAAAACGCAGTGCCGCCCAGTGTGCCACAGCGAAAATGCAGTCTCGCGCAGTGCGTACCAGCAAAAATACAGTGTCGACCAGTGCGTACAGTGAAAACACAGTGTCGCCATGTGCGTCCCAGCGTGTCGCAGCGGGCTTTGCAGCGAAAAACAGCGTCCCAAGTGTCGCTCAGTGCGCAAATCGCACTGGGACACGCTGTTTTTTCCAATAGGGATTACACAAATTTATTGCGTTTCCGTCGGTTGAATACTTTAGAAGATTATTATTTCCGTCCTGCACGTCATTGGAGTTGTTGCCTCATCATTCGCCGCTACCCACCCTGATACCGACAGCGCATGATCATCACCGAGAACCACTCACCAGCCCACCTACAAAAGCTCGTGCAATGCACTCGGCACTTCTTGGGCACGGTGGCACTTCAGGCATGCGGACTTCTAACAACCCGTTCGTCTTCCTTGTGCAGTTTTCCCTCGGACTGCTTCTCGCTTCCGGTGGGAGCAGCTTGCGATCCGGGGCGAACACTACAGCGCAGGCCCACAGTATGGCGTACTACCACGCGCCAAAGATCCCGTCCTGCACGTCATTGGAGTTGTTGCCTCATCATTCGCCGCTACCCACCCTGATCCCGACAGCGCATGATCATCACCGAGAACCACCCACCAGCCCACCTACAAAAGCTCGTGCAACGCACTCGGCGCTTCTTGGGCACGGTGGCACTTCAGGCATGCGGAAGTCTAACAACCCGTTCGTCTTCCTTGTGCAGGTAAGGAGGCAATACGGAAAATGTTTACGCTCAGACGATCCTTTCTTGCTTGTGCTGCCGTGCCCACAGTTTGCCTGTATTCCTTGCTGTGTTGCACTGTTCTTTCGAAAATTACTACTCTTAGGGGGAGACATTGAGACTAACCCGGGACCTTCTCATGATCAAATCGCGAGTGCATTGAAAGAAATCGCTGCTGATATTAAGTTCATCAAGGAAAAGCGGCTTGTCGAAATTGATAACAAGCTGACGCTTTATCAAGACTTGAAGAGAAAGTTGGTCTCTGTCAAGATGAACTTGCCAGCATGAAACGCGCATATGAACTCCGGGAAAGGAAGGTCGGTGACCTAGAAAACAGGAGTCGGCGATCAAACTTAATTGTGTATGGTCTACCAGAAGTTGGCGGAGAGACGAGTGAAAGTCTTGAAGGAACAGTTAATAATACTATTGTTCAGGACACTCTCGGCCTGGGGCGGGTTTCTGTTGAACGAATACACCGCCTAGGACGAGTGGAACGAAACAGAATAAGGTCAGTCATTTTCAAGTTGCTAGATTTTAGGCAGAAGTCATCCATACTGAAAAATGGATACAAACTGAAAAACACCACTTTCTCAATCGGCGAAGACTTTTCACCTAGAATCCAAGACATTAGGCGAAAGCTATGGAACAGTTCCAAAGTTAATCGAGAAAAGGACAAGGTGTCTCTAGTGTTTGACAAATTATTTATTAATAACCAAGCCTTTATCTGGGATGAAGAAAAGAACGACAATGTTTCCATTCAAAAAAAGGATATGGTGCCATCAAGGCCACAAACTCGCCAAGCTCGTCTGCACACAAAATCCAAGCCCTGACTGTACTGAATGTTAATGCAAGAAGTGTCCTAAACAAAATAGATGCTCTCGAAAATCTCCTGGAATACGATCCTGACATAGTAGGCGTCACAGAAACATGGCTTTCTTCTGAGACATTTGACAGTGAGTTGTTCCTCCAAATTACTCCGTTATTCGTAAGGATCGACCTTCTCGTGGCGGGGGCGTCGCCCTGGTTATAAAGAAATGCCATTCATATGTCTGTCTTCCGGGTGCAATAGATGCTGAGGCAGTTTTTTGTAGGCTTCTTTGCAACAGCACCACTATACTCGTTGGATGCGTCTATCGAAGCCCGTCAGCCGGACACGAATGCATAACTGCAGTGCATGACTTCATGCACTGTCATGTCCGCAACTCTCGTATCCTGCTTATGGGAGATTTTAACCTCCCAGACATCGACTGGGCTAGACTTAACCACACATCATATGCCTCAGACGCTCTTATTAACCTAATGCTGAACTTTAACCTTCAGTAAATCGTGTCATTTGCAACCCGCTTGCACTGCACAGCTGAGAACATATTAGAACTAGTACTGATTAGTCAGCACTTCCAGGAGAACTGTGTTCGAACTGACGTAGTCGACGGCATATCTGACCATCACATAGTCATATGCTCGCTGCCACTTGGTTTCGGTACTGCATGTGAGCACCGTGGATCAACTGTAATTGATTTTAAAAGAGCTGACGATAACAACGTGTTAACGCATCTCGCGCATGAGTTCGAAAACTTTTTGCAGCTATCCTCTGACGCATCCACTGATGCTAATCTACTTTGGCTGAGTTTCAAGTCTACTGTTATCTATTGTGTTACTAACTTCATACCAAAGAAACACAAAAAAGAACCAGGGAATAATCCTTGGGTAACACGTGAGGTTATCCAGGCAAAGCATAGATTAAAGAGGTTGCGTATGGCCACGAAAAGCAAGAGTAACGGCTGCTCTCAACAGAAGCTGCAGTGCGCAAAATCAGAGTTTAAGCAAAAAGCGAAAAGCGCCAGACAACATTACTTCAGTGTCACGCTTCCAAGCTTTATCAAAAGCAATCCAAACAAATTCTGGAGATACCTTCGCGCCAGCAATACTACAAAGTCTCACACGAGTCCAAGGGAAAGAATAGAAAAGGCAAACGAATACAACTTTTTTCAATCAGTGTATACAACAGATAATGGCGTCATTCCTCCAGTGTTATCTTTCGATTCACCTAGCATCGATGACCCAGATGTCACAGATGAAGGAATACTGAACTTACTGCTGAATATAGATCCAAAAAAATCCAGTGGTCCAGACGACATTCCTAACGAGTTCCTTAAAAGGTAAGCAGAGTGGTGTGGCAGGTTGCTTGGACTAATATTTCGAAAGTCTCTCGCTTCATCCCAGCTACCAGATGAATGGAAAATCGCAAAAATAATACCTGTCCATCAATCAGGAGATCAGTCATTGGTTTCAAATTACCAGCCGATATCCCTGACCAGCATTTCATGTAAGCTACTAGAACCTATCATCCTGAAGCATATCACTGTTTTTCTCGGGAGAATTTCTTGTCTCCAGATCAACACGGATTTCACAGTGGTTTGTCCACTGTTACACAGCTAACTGAGGCAGTTCATAATCTCACTTCCATGATTAATAACGTGGCCAAACAGATATGATTTCACTCGATTTTTCTAAAGCTTTTGATTGCGTATGTCATAGTAAATTACTAATAAAACTGCAAAGTGTGATAGGAAAAGGACTACTGTTTTCCTGGGTAAAAAATTTTCTAACAGATCACTCACAGTTCGTTCTGTATGAAGGTCATGCATCAAATATAGTCCCTGTTACTTCTGGTGTCCCTCAAGGTTCCCCCCCCCATCTTGGGACCTCTATTATTTCTAATTTACATAAACGATCTCACATCAGACATCGACTGCAGTATCAAGCTGTTTGCAGATGACTGCATTATTTATAAGGAGATCGCCAGCTTCGCAGACCACATTAGTCTCAACAAATGTCTAGCCGAGGTGGCGGATTGGTGCGCTAAGTGGCAAACGTCTATTAATGCAAAAAAATCTGCAGCTATGACGGTAACGCGTAAGAAGAATCCATCAGACTTCATTTACACCTTTAATGGTACACCATTGACCAATGTTGTGCAGCATAAGTGCTTAGGCATTACATTGACATCTTACCTGACATGGGATACACACATAGCTAATGTCACTGCGGCCACACTGCGTAAACTTTTCTACTTAGAAAGACATCTGAAAACGGCACCTGCTCCTGCAAAGCTCTTAGCATGCACCATGTTTGTAAGACCAGTATTAGAATACGCAAACGTAGTTTGGTTCCCTTATTCACTAACTAATATTTGAAAATTAGAGGCAGCACAACGCAAAGTGATAAGATTTGTGCACAACAAGTTCAAGCGTACAGAATCTCCTACTAACCTTCTGCTTCTTCTGGCATTGATAAGCTAAATACTAGGGCAAAAGAGGCGCGCCTGAAGTTCTTGTACCAGTTGCTACATCATTACTACAATGTAGACGTGTCTAAGTACGTCACATTTTCACAGACACGCCTTACTCGTCATACGCACAAGTACGGTCTCACAGAGTATTCCTCAAACAGCGACGTGTTTGGGAAATCATTTTTTCCACTAACCATACACGAATGAAATAAACTAAATCCAAGTGTTACTAATGCCGGCACATTATCTGCATTCAGCGCTATGTTAGAAAGTAGTCGTAGCCTGCCGTAGTACGTCGTTAGTGTCCCGCACTTGTCATTTTACCCCTTTCCTTTTTGCACAGCCCACTGTAACAGTAAAGACAGCACCTGCTCAGACCGACTTTCAAGCTTTATTCTGGTAAAATGATCGTGTAATACATTTTTCTATTAAATCCGCATTGAATCCATCGCAAGTCGGAGTTTGCTCCGGTTTGTTGCCAGAGATCTGCGCATATTGTTGAATCGGTCACCGTCATCAGTCAGCACTTTATGTTATCTGGAGCGTTTTCTGTTAACTGTTTTCTGTTATCTGGAGCTTCTTATTTTTTCTCGCACAAATAAAATGGTGCACAGTTTGCCTGACGTGCGTGAAGTGGTGATAGTTGTGCAGATTTTGAAAATGTACTAGATATTTAAATATTTTTGTAACAGTGTGTGACAAATTTGGGTGCGAATACTTCTTTGTTTTATATAGTATAAAGAATTGTCCCAGGTAATTTCCATGTATTCCATTTATTTTTGCTTATAAATAGTGTATGTGCAGTTCTGTGCTAGTATTTGAAACGTTATATTGCTTCAGTGAATATTATGTACATTATGCCCCCTGTAATGACTCCGAAAGTGGAGTCAACAGTATCGAAAATAAATAAATAAATAAATAAAAGCAGGCGGATGTTGCCAAAGTGATGGGGCTATCGAAGCAGACCTTGAGATCCATCGTGCACAACAAAGGTATCGTCGGTGGAACATTATCGTCGGTGGAACTTTACCCTCAAGCGCTTCAGGCTCCGTGAAGTGACCTAAGGGGGCCGCCAGTCACTGATAAAGTTCTTTTCAAGTTAGGTGTGAATAAAAAACTTTTCTTTGTTCGTTTTTTTCTACCTTGGGAGTTCGTCATTCTCTCAATCGCTTCATTAGGCATCGCGACCAATGTTATGGAAGTGAGGCGTTGCGGAGGTCCCAGCCCAAATACCAGTGAGTTCCACTGAGAAGTTGTAATGAATAAGTCTTTACGCGCAAGGTGCGTGGGTGTGAATGCCAGTGCTAATTCAGCTTAGCAACGGTCTTGGAATGGTCAAGGCAGAAATGCGTCCGTGCGGAAAATGAATTTGTGATGCCGATCGACAATAAGAACGAGCCCCAGCTGGAGCCAGTTCTTTTTGTAACATGACCGGCTTTGTGACGGCAAGCTGTTACATAAGTAGCTTTTGGACTGAGCCTCGCTAATGTTGACATGGGTTCGGCAGCCACCCACCAGGCCTTCCTGCACTTTTTACAGCTGCACTTGCTGATGAAAGTAGAACACATGCTACAGTTATAAAAAACCACTGTCGGTCATAGCCGTGCCATGGAGTCTATTCGGCGGCAGGTATTTAAAAAGGACTGAATCACGCAGCCGAGCGACGATAAACACACGGGCGCCTTACACCGGTGTCTGGATATTACAGACTTCGGATAAAACACACATATTTTCCCGGATTATGAGGGTCCATGGTTGGCTGCCCTGTCTCGCCCAATTAGTTGGACCTGTTTTGTAAAAGATGTAAAAGACACGCCACTGAGTGCAATTGCTTATAAAATACAAAATATCACCAAATTTGGTTTACAGTCTTCCTTGTAACGAATGTCGTGACGCTAAATTTAGCACTGTTGGCTGGTAACTGCAGTTAATTTATTAAGGCTGCAAAGGAAATGATAAGTAATGCGATAAGGTTGCGGTGCAAAAACAAAACTGTTTCGAGTAGAACAGTCCACCAAACTAACCTAACATGAAAGCGAACAGTATATAATAAACCATTTGCAACATTCATTCTTTTGTGGTCAGTTTAGTTGTAGTGTGTCCACATCGAAGGAAGGGTTGACCAGAAAATGAAATCATGGCACCTTGCTGATAAGAGACCACTCAAATAAGGGACAGCAAACGCTCCATGGGGCATGTCTCTTATAGAAGGGTCCAGTCAGCTGTGATAATTTTATGCCTTTCTTCAGTTGGTATAGCTTGGACATGCATGTTATAGCTTGAACATACCGTATTTACTCGATTCTACCGTGCCATCGATCCTAACGTGAACCAGTCTCCCGCGATCAAAAAGAA
This sequence comes from Hyalomma asiaticum, assembly GCA_013339685.2. NCBI lineage: Eukaryota > Metazoa > Arthropoda > Arachnida > Ixodida > Ixodidae > Hyalomma > Hyalomma asiaticum. The sequence goes on along the minus strand of JABSTT010002142.1, from coordinate 65,289 downwards.
AAAAAGTGAAACATCAGTTGTAATGCGCTCCCATTTTTCGTGACATGGAAAAAGGTCCTTAGTAATCAAGCTTCTCACCTTCATAAAAACAAATGCTGTACTCGCATAAGGAACGAACTTGCATAATAAACGCACCACCAACTTTGAACCCACGCAGTCCCTTGAACGGCTGCGCTATGGCTTTCCCACTTCACTCGATCCGCGGTGTCTCAAAGGCATTCGGTGCGCCGATTCATAACTCCTGTGTCCCAATAAAACTGCCACACGTTGCTGGGCGTAGCCGCGTGCAAGCGGCGATAACATCATTTACTTGCAGTGCTGCATTCCTCCATGCTATCACAGTTCTCTCATGACCGCTGCCGCATGCTGCCATGCATGCTGCGCGGGCGAGATCTGAAGCACGAGATCTGAACGAACGAGATCTGAAGCACGGCACAGACTCAGCCATGAGCAGCTCCGCTGTTAAGAAAACACCACTGGTGCACCGCAGTCTAATACAAGACCACAGGGGGTAAATACTGCAGCCAGCCTAAGCTAAAACGTTTGCAAGTGCAGGGCTCACAAAATTGATCTCAGATACAACAATCTCTTGTTCTAATTAAGATCAATGGGATAGCGAAAAAGAATTTTATTTAAGCAGACATTCCGTAAAAGCTGAGAACTCGGTAAAAGCTGATTTAAGCACACTAAGTAAAAGCTGAAAAAGGTGAGCTTTTTGAAAAGGACACGAAAGTTCAACGCTAAACTGGTTTAGACTGACATATTATTATTGTGGAACTTCACTGTCACTGTTCTTGTCAATTTACGTTCAATATTAGGAGAGAAAAATCATTATCAAAGTTTCACTTTAGTTTCAGCTGTCAATCTCATGCCAAAGCTTTTGATGCCAAAACCCCACTCCTTTCTTTTAGTTTGCTTGCCATGTTGGCTCAGTTAAATTGTCTGAAACACCTTAGAATGCAATGTGCAGCTCCTTCACTCCACAAATACTTGCGCAGGATTTAGTACATGCCGTTAAAAATGTATTACATTACACGTATCAGTGCAGGAACCTCCGAGCAGGCATCGCCACCTGTATTTTCCTTTGTAGCGTTAGCTACACTGGCCGAGCTGGAGCAGTTTCACGTGCACGTCCGAGAGCAGTACTGCACATGCGCGAGGAGAAGTGATGTCACACAGCTGGCCCACTGGAGCCGCCGCCTCAGTGCACTCCACCACTGCTGCGCACATCTCGCCGGTTTGCACATTCCAGAGGAGTTACGTCATAGCTGCGGCAGACGCAGTGGCGTCGGCGCGTGCACAACTGTGCGCCTCCGTTGTGCAGTCGCCGTCTGACACTGCGCCGGAGCCACTTGATAGCGCCTCTTCAATTTGCACGCACGTATCAGTGGGGGTAGACATACAGCGGGGAGGAGAAGGATGAGGAAAAGAAAAATGGAAGGACAGGGAGGTTAGCCAGTTGTCAGACCGGCAGGCTGGCATTTGCCAGTGTGGTATAGCCATGGAGAAGGAGAGAGCCGTCGTTGCAATAGAGAAGCAACCTGACCGTTGAGCAAAAATAAATATACATGCGTCACATAATGTGTGTACCGTGAGTGTGTCATTGAAGCAGCGGTAAGCATGATAATCAAGCTAATCCTAGACAACCAGGAAAGCTAAGAATAATCAGCTGAACCTTAGCTAACGCTACGTATATCCTTGCATAGCAGAGCTAAGCCAATGCAAATTTCTTGTGCCTTTCCTAGTTTACCAAGAAGAGCCTTCCCCGCACGAGAACAGTGCTCTTGGTAATGTGAAACGGTAATTTACTTATATCAGAAAAATCATAATTCACTTAAGCGTCCCTTTAAATTTAAAATTGTAAGGAAGTCAAAACACAATAGAGTCAGTGAAAAAAAATGTGACTGAGAAGCAAGGAAGACAGCCACGAACATTGTCAACTAAACCTGCATCCATACTTGGAATGACATCACAAACAGCAGTTTCAGGCAATGCAGATAATACAGCAAAAACTTGTTAATTCAAACTCGAAGCGAACTATAAAATGGTTCGAATTAAGTGGAGTTCGAATTAGCAGGCAGACGCTGGAATTAATGCACCTTATGCAACTCTGAGTGGGCAGAGCCCAAAGAAGCTCGAACAGCAAAAGAAATTAATTGTCCAGTAAGTTATACCCCAGAAACAAGTACCGACATGCACTCGTATGAGCAGTGAGCATAAATGTCGAACTATATGGCTCTATTTATGCTTTAAAACATGTTTTTGTTGTAGGAAGGAAGTAGGGTGTCCCACACACGAGGAACAAAGGACGCAGTACGCCACAGTGCAAACCAACAAAAAGGGCATTTATTTGCACTTCCCACATACAGTATGCATGCTAGCCTAATTATACAGACAGGCACGCTAATGTAGCACACCACGCGGAATATATGATGTACCGATCCGAGCAATCCGATACAGAGCGAGTAGTGTTCGCATTTTGGATCACTAAGCCTATGTTGCTCACGAGATAAGCCTCACAAACAGAGGTACAATCAAACGGGAAATGAAACTTTTGCGGGATTGTCCCAGCAAAGCCCATTGTCACCGCGCACGCGAGCGTCGACCGCATGCGACGACATCCCAAGCACTAAGAGCAAGAATCGTTCCCCCTGTGGTCCTGTGAATCCTTGCTGCCAGAGTAGCGCTACCGCAGGAACACCAGCGCCTTCCACAGCACAGCTGTTTGCATTTCCTTGCGTTTCTTCTGTCGCAACTCCATGAGCATAAGTTGCAGCCTGCTCAACAGCTCCAGTGTAGCCGTCCAAATTCTCATCTGCTGAGGAATAACACACCGCAACATCCAAACCTGACGCTGCTTTAGATACACTTGGAGATGCCACTGGCTCATTGCCTTCATCATACTCATCGCCGCTGTCAGCCATGTCCGGTGTGAGTGAGCCCTGCTACACCTGCTCACAGTGTGCATGCACATGCCACTCAAAGGCCCCCACCATCTCCACACCGTAATCCATGTCCACATAACTCTTAAAATTAACCTGACAGAGCAGCATAACAAGGGTCGAGCACGATGGAATCATCTTCACACAATGCCTCCAAGTTGCAGGCTTGTGGAGCTTCACCGTAGCCACACTGGAAACAATTTGCAACAGTCTCCTGCTTGACAGAATTCCACAATGCTGCCAACATGTGAATAGCGCTGAGCAGATCGACATTGCAAGACCTGCCACTGTCCCCCCTAGGAGGTGAATTCTCCCTACGAAGTGGCGCCTGTACAGAGTCTTCAGGTTTTGGATTACTCTAAGATCCATGAGCTGGAGAACGTAAGTCGTGTCTTTTGGCAAAACTGTCAAGCAGATTGCCTTCAGCCTGCTGACATAGCAGTGTGCTGGACAGTTGTCCACAAACATGAGAACATTCCTGTTCTGTGCTGCGAATTTCCTATCAAGTGCATGCAACCAGTCTGTGCAGATCTCCCATGTCATGCACCACTTCTTCAGGAGGGTTGCAACTTGGGCTTGTTAGTGAATCATGATGAACTGAAGCTTAGCGCACAAGAACGAGGACACAAGAAGGAACACAAAATGACAAACGAAGCTTCGTTTGTCATTTTGTTCATCACCACTTCTTGTTTGATGTATACTCGTCTTGATGCCTTTAGAAGCAGTGAGGCTTCGCTGCCTTGCTGATTATGAGCAAGCGGCACCATTCACTGCCCGTAGCATTTGCACACACCACAGTGATTCTTTCTTGACTCCTCTCACCGCCTTCACAAGCATAGCCTTTAAAAGTTATTATGGTCTTGTTTGCAAGCAGCTTGAAGTAAAGCGCCGTCTCATTGGCATTAAACACCTCGTTCAGGGAGTAACCAGCGAGGCGCTCCTTAAGTTCGCCAGAGACCCACTTCTCACAAGTTTCTCGGACGACCTCGGCAGGTTCCCCACGCACGTTTCTGAACGTGAGCCTGTGACATGCCCTGAATCGTCACAACCAGCCTAACGAAGTGCCGTAGTCGCTGATGCCCGTTTGGCTGGCAAAGTCTTCTGCCTTCTCCGCAATTATGGAGCCCACCTTAATGAAACGTTACAACTTCGAACTTCTTTAATCCACATTACCATGGCGTTTCCTAACTCGGGATCGGCCGATGTTCGTAGCCTTTATTTGCGAGGGTTCCATATTCTCCTTTTCAAATGCTTCAACAACTGACTGTTTTTTAGGTGGGCAGACAGCATAGCTCTTCTTGACACAATCAATGATCGATTTTTCCAGACCATCTCGGGAATGCAAAACCGTCCGGAAAATCAGGCAGTCGAGAAAAACAAATGCATGCAAAAATGCACTAACTTACAGATATTTTTCTTATCAAGGGGGTCAAGGACGAAATACCACGCTTCAGAAGCACCAACCCCATGCGGCCGTCGGGTGTGACGTGCCTGCGGGCCGTGGTGGAATCTCCCACATTGCGTGCATTACAGTGAGACAAAACGAAATTACTGCTCATTGTCACTCTTCCTGCTATCAAGGATTACTAAAGCAGCATTTAGACAGTATGGGCGCAGGCAACATGCGCGACAACCGGGTGAAACCGATTTCTGCCAAAAATCGCGGTCGTGTTGAGTTCACCGATGGCAGCCACTACGCACAAAGTACATGCGCACTGAAAGCGCCGCAGACAAAATCGCGGTCACCGTGATCGTGAACGCCAGCGACACAGCTTTGAAAGTACACACGTCGCCAATGCCAATGCCCGAATGGAGGTTTTACCGTTCATGCATTATAAAAACTGAGGTCGCTACCGATGCAGTCTTGTATGGCCACCACCAATCTTAAAGTATGTGTGCATCGATCGTGCAACGAGTCGAAGCAAAGCTGCTTTCCGCAAATGCTGCGGAAGAAACCGTGATAGCGTCTAGCACGGTTTCTACCATGATAGCGGTAACGCAATTTATGAAGGCACATGCGCGGATAATGCACACAGAGTGAAAATGGAACTCCGGGTTGCTGTCTGCTACAGATGAGAATGCTCTCGCTATCATCGCGGTCATTGATAGCGCCTATGCACCTCCCAAACTACGCGGCCAATGCAGCGGTAGTTCAAAAGCAATAGGTCATAGAAAGGCACGAAGCGTTATAGCTTTCCTGTCGATCGCTATCACTACAGTGGGGCGGACTTTGGTACTCCGTTATCGGTTGGCCTCTGGTGCATGCGATGGGACGCGCAACCGTAGCGCTCTGCGCTCGGGAGGCTCCAAGGGTCGCGCGTGCAAACAGATCAATGTGCGGCTGAATAAGTCCAAAAGAATGAACGCGAGAGGGCAGCTGCACCGATTAACTTGTTGCCAAGAACATTATGGTGACAAGCATCTTAGCTAACTGCTCAGTAGCACATGTAGCACAGAAGTAGCATTCTGCAGCTTTTATACTTGCGGACAACTTTTCCTGGCAATAAAGCGAAGGCCATGGGTCCCAATTGCGCATGTCCTGCCCCTAAGGCACATAGTCCTACAAGTGCTTTCGCGTTTTCTCCATCAGAAAAAAAATAAACAACACGGTTTAATTTTGTAGAGGGAGCTTTTTTAAAAGAAGACGCAGAATGCACCAGAGTGGTATTTGTCTTGCTTTTTACTTCGTCATTTCATGTATTTGCATGTGTGAGAACGACGCACTTTTTACGTGCACCTCAACGGCGACATTTCTGAAGGAGTGTTTCCTTAGCCGTGCGGCGGCATGTGAATGATGTATGTTGTATTTCTGCTTGTAGTTTTTGTTTGTTCCTTAGGTGTGAAACACTTAATTTTGCTTATACAGTAAAAGCTCGCTAATTCGATCTCGGATAAAACGAAATCTCAGTTAATTTGAAGAATTTGAGCAGTCCCGTGATTTTCAATGCAAATTCTACCGGATCATTTGAATAGCCTGCAGAGCTCTATCCTGATCATTCGTTATTCCCACATGGAGCAACGTATGTGAAACAGCCTCCCGGCGACACATATCTTGGAGGTCATGGTAGCTAGTAGAGCGACATGGTCGTGCTCGGCTTTCCCTCTGGCCTTCCGGTGACCTGCGGGCTGCCAGAGCCACCCAGCCAGAGCACGTTCGTTTTTCTTTTTCCCGCCAGCTAGGAGGCGAAACGGTTGGCGGAACAGAGCTTTACGGTGCATTTCCAGTGCATTCGATTTTGCAACATTCCGAGCCCACAACGTTTGACCATGATGTCGTTTCTTGTCAGCACCCGAAACCAGTGGGTTAAGTGTGTTTTTCGCTTAACATTTTTCACGTGGGCTGCGTAGCATTTCTCCCACAGTTCACCCATTCGCCATCTTGCATTCGCCGTGTTTGCTTCGTCCGCTGTACCTGTACTTACCACGTGCGAAATCCCGACCGCCTGCGTAACTCGCAATGCCGAAATACAAGACGCTGAAGCTGCGAGAGAAGGTGTGCTCAATCGAGGAGGCTGAGAAGTCAACGTGCACAAAGACTCAACTTGCCGAAAAGTACAAAATGCCTTTGTCGACGCTTTCGACCATCTTGAAGAACAAAGACAAGGTGCTCGAGGCATACGGGCAGACGTATTCGTCGAAGCGATCAAGGATTCGCTTCCCAGTGTACCTGGACGTTGAAGTCGCTTTGATGAAGGGGCTACAGCACGCAAACGCCAGCTAAGCTTCCTGCGAACAGCATCATCCTTCGAGAAACAGCCAGTGCCCTGGCAATGCGCCTTGGCCACGAAGGCTTCAAGTGCAGCAACGGTTGGTTTGCTCGATTTAAAGAGCGAAATAACATAACATACTGCACAGTGTGTGGGGAAAGCAGCAGCACAGACACCACGTCGCTGACGACTGGCAGAAGCATATGTTGGCACCGCTTCTTCAGGAGTTTGTTCAGGAGCAGTCTTGTTTTACAAGATGCTTCCTACACAAACATTTGCTGCCAAGGACACCACGGTCTCGGGGAGAAAGCAGCCTAAGGAAAGGATATCGATTTTGTTTTGCGCGAACATGTCTGGAAACGACAAGCTTCCATTGCTCGTCATTGGTCGAGAGGGTAAGCCTAGGTGCTTTAAGAATGCGCGCCTTCCTCCGAGGGATGTCTTCATGTACAGGCACAACAAGAAGGCGTGGATGACGGCTGCAATATACGAGGAGTATGTGCGGCTCCTCGACCGGAAGTTTGCTGCCAAAGGGCGGAAAATGCTCTTTGTCAATGACAGTTGCCTGGCCCACAGTGACATCAGAAACCTGCAAGCTGTCAAGATCATCTTCCTCCCTGCAAACACAAGGGCCATATCACAGCCGTTGGACCAAGGGGTGATTTTGCAAACGAGAAAGATTTACCGCCACCACTTGTTAAAGCGTGTTCTGCTGTGCTACAACAATGGAAAGGGATACGACATTGATCTCCTTGGCACGATCTGTTTGTCTTTGCTTGGAAAGAGCTGGAGCCAAAGGTCATCAGGCGCCGCTTTGAACATGCCGGGTTTTGAAGACGGGCTGGCGAGGGTCAGGATGATGCTTGCAGCTCGTCCAGCCTAGATGACGAGGGAGACAGTGTGTGCCCGGATCAACGACACTGGCGAAGACAATGGACTAAGCTTCGTAGAGCATTCGAATGTTGAGGCAGGCATCCAAATATCGTATGCGAAGAAATCGTCGACAGTGGGCAAATCGGTGATGACGGCGACGATAACGAACCTGCTCGCGCACCTGCTTTGACAGCAGTTGTCGATGCTGTGAACACCTTCCGCAGCCTTGTCGAGTGCAGTGGTGGCGACTGCGAAATGCTTAATGTTGTGAGCAAACTTGAGAACATGGCACTTAGGGCAGCGAACTACCATACTAAGCAATCCAGCATTACTAATTATTTTAAGTAACGTTTTTCTTATATAGAAGATAATGTTCGTTTCATTTTGTGGCTTTTTCTTTTGCTTTTTTCTTCATTTTACTCTATTTCGAAAATCCACTTAATTCTAAGAATTTTCGCTGTCCAGTGGCCTTCAAACTATCGAGGTTTTACTGTGTGTGAAAGTTGTTTTCACATATTCTTATGTGCATGGAAACATGTGCGGTTTTACCACGTTGCGTGGGTTCATGATTGTGTCTATAAAAACTGCGCATTTCCAATAAAGATCAGGTGTAACTTGGTGTGTATACGTAAAACAAAAATGTTGGCTAGGCTGCGTACTTTTAAAGGGACCGACAACCAATTTTTAAAGTACCTAAGTTACCTGATTTCTTTATTTGAATGGAAAGCTTACCGGTCAGATTGTCCAATCGTGTAATGACAACGGGGAAATCGTCATAAATCATTGTTATCAGGATTTCTTGCTTATGGAGTCTTAAGGCAACATGTGTTGCAAACTGTGGCTGACAGCTGTCATGTGCGTTTGCACCGGGTTCTGCCCCAACAGAGTGCGTGCGTGCATGCACCTGGAAGACGCTGCCCGCATGCGCCGCGGTTAAAGCAGATTTCGGTTGCCGTGAGGACAGCGACGCTTGTCAGCGTCGACTCCTTTTAGCTCCATAGAAAGTGAATAATAAGACTGGGATGCATTTTTATGTATGGACTGCAATTTTAAGACCGAGTTATGGTCGTATGAACAGCAGCAGGCGACGTGCAGCAATTCATAAACTCCAGAAAGCAGTACCAAGGCTTCACCGCCAGGCTACGCCACGTTTCATTCAACCGCAGTTTCAGTTGTCGGTCCCTTTAGAACGGATGTTAGTGTGCCCTTAGCAATGTCTTTCAAAGTAATTTGTGTACCGATGCACTGATGTTTTCTGTGTGTTGACTAATGTATAAACTGTCGGCTGTCTGCTGCCAAATAATGTACAGGCAGAGGCCTTTGTCAAGCCACTATAATAGCGGCTTTTTTTGCTCCTGTCCAAGGATTTGTGTTCTAACGATGAATGCTAAAATAAAAGAATGGAATGGAAACGGCGTCTCCAGCTTCAGGTGAGCATTCGTCACTTCCTGGTTCTTCCGTGGAATCACGAGAGAAGTTTCTGCTGAACTTCATCAGCGAGTGAATGACTAATTCCTTCTGAAAAACCTTTGTCTCCTTTTAAATGTGTTTAGGAGCTGTGAAAGGTTCCCAAACCAAAACATGTGCCGTACCAGACTACTTCACGCAGGAGTACATGTGCAAACACTCTGTCCCCGTTGTGTTCCCTTCATTGCCTAGTCATCCGTGACTATAGTTCACTCCTACGTCCTTTTCTGGAACTGCTACAAGCATGTGCTACTTTGCAGAAATGAAAGCTGCTGAGGCGACTCTGAAACATAACCACTGCAATCATGTGCGATGAAGCGCTAGCGGCAAGAGCACCAAAAAATTTCCTTGCGCTGACCATGGCAAATATGGTAAATGCCGTCAGCATCTGGTTAGCAATGAGAAAAAAAAAAAACTTTTTTTGCAGAAGCATCAAATGCAAGGCAACCACAAAATAAAGCAAACTACACATCAACTCCTGTGGGAACAACTTTGGTGGAAATCAAAGGTGAACAGTGCTAGAAAAATATTTTGGAGATCCTTGCACTTACAGGGTGACAGCAAAAGACCCTCTTAAAGGGGCGCTGACACAAAATTATCTGGTGTATTTTTCTTTTCCTCTCTTTTTTTTTTTTGCTGCAATATGTAGCTGAAGATATGTTAGCCATAACACACACATCAATTGCTCCAGCGCACGACAGATAATTAGTTACGGCCTGCTTATTACTGAATAGTTTAAGTTTCGTTTTGGGAGAGCTCCAAAAACGACAAGGCGCCTTGTGCAACTGGCGCCATCTACCTGTTCATCCCACTCGCAATGGGATGAACAAGTTAGACCACGTGAGCACACATGACTGACGCACTTCCGCACAAAATGTGACACGCGCTCGTTTTCATTCGCCTGTCGCACATCCTGCACAATGTTGTCGTTGTTGCTATCATCATCGTTGGGTGGCAACTATTTTCTTGAGGCCTGGCATCATCAGGAGTCTACTTACGCAGGCGCAGCGAATAGGCAATGGTGGCCATGACGTTATCATTGCTTGAAGCTCGGCTGCCGTGGTGACGTCACAGAAGTTGGGGGTCCCCTTTGCTACTGTCAATGTCGCGAGGTACTACATCTAGCGTACGACTGCGTATGCAAACTGCAATATTCATTTAAATTATCTTCGAAGCTGTGTTCATCGTTGTGATTTGGTAGATTACATGTGCATGTCCACGATAACCTATTCCGAGAGCTACCTCAGCAGCAAAATTTTGGTGTCCATGCTCCTTTTGGAACTGTGAGACTTAGCATTCGTGTCAGGTGCATACCTGCCAATCTAGGGGCCTCAAAAATCAGAAGACTCAAGGTGGAGGAGCAGGGAGGTGGTGCGATGCAGTAAAAGAAATAATAAAAAGAAGGGGGAAGGGAAGCGCGAAAGACGCGCGCAAGTTTCTTTCTGTAAAGCATTCAGGCGTCAGTGTTTATACATACGCAGGGCAAAAGTTCTCCCCATACTTGGCATGCCTCATCGTATAACACCGTTGTAAAGAGCCAAAGTGAGCCCTTAGCATGAAGTGCGCAGATTCAACCCTCGTGAGATAAACCCTACAAAACAGGAGCCACATGTAGCAACGGCACTGCATACATTTGAACAGGACAGGCACCACCATTACTTGGGCAAGGGCACAGCGCAGGGAAGTGCACTTTTGAATTTTTTAAAAAGGTCTATTGCCACACAAAACAAAAAGAGCCAAGGAGGTGACGTTTTCCAAACACACACACATGTTAATACACGCACGTGCGTACTTGAGGGTCAGTGAAGGTCAGGTACATCAATGGACACCAATGGGTTAGCCTCAAAAGGAGATGCACCTCTTTCAAGCCACCGCAAGCAGCCTTCAGCCTGTGGGATGTGTTCCTCCTTGCAGAACAGAGGTGGCAGAACTGCGTCGTCCGCACTTAGCCGGAGATATGTCATCAAGCCGTTGACAACAGCCTGGTAGACCCTTGTGCCTTCTTGAAAGCCCATAATGGGGATGCCATGAGTGTTCTCACCTGATGACAACAGGAGAAAATATGAAGTTACAGATCCCACACAATGTGGGAATCGAAGTTGCACGAAGCAGTCAAGCAGGAAACTTCCCACGTTGAATTGTCTGGCATTCGGCAAAGTGCTACGGATAGGAGCGGTAGGATCAAAACCTTTTGCAAATTGAGTTGTGTTTTCTCGTGTCCACAGCATGACAAATTCCTCCCAACAGCCTCCTGACGAGTAGCACCCAAGATGTGATCCCTATTTATACATGCAAATTTCTTTTTTATTTCACTGATCCGCCTTGTGCTCCGCAATGTTTCTCATCCCCTCATATTCATTCTGACCGTTGGTCATCTGCCCTCATTATGTCATCCGTCCAAATCCATTTCTTCACTTAAAGGGGCCCTTACACACAAATATGCACACTGCTTTTATTGTACGTTTGCTTGAGGTGGGATTCAGTAACGAACTGTGACAACAGCAAGGGTGGAAAAATCGGAGCATATTTTAATTTGTAGTTACAAGCTGCTTCTTTGCCAACTGCAGCATCATACATCAACAGCTTCTGCAACCGGAAGAGGCACCGTTATACTGGTTGCACTGCTGGTTCTCATCGGCTGGAAACAGTCTGGAATAAAAATCCTTGTCGCACATGCTTGCCATGCACCGACCATTATGAATTTTAGGACGAAAACATGTTGCATGCTTGCTACAGCTGCTAAAGGACAAATCTGCACGTTACAATTTTATTTTGTGTGCAACTGACACAAGGAGCACTGTGCGGCGCATGTGGTTGCTGTAACTCAAAGCAACAACGTCATCAAGAAGCACAGTAACCGTTGTGGTAGAAGGCCACAATGGAGAGCGGGGTCCCTGTACTGCAAGACATAAATCGTTTTGATTGGAAGTAGCAAACACTCCTCCATGTGGGTGAAATGTGAAAGGGGATGCCAGTACATTGGTCATCTGCTTTTATTTTGAACTTGTACGCTGAATAACTTCTGTGTGCCTGAAATAACGAAAGGGAATGGGTCAAGGGCTCGTTCTTTATTTGTTAGAAACAACTTAATGAGCAAACAGTTCAGTTCCCACAGAAGGCAGGTTTGTCTTTTCGTCCACTTTAATTCCTTTCTACTTTCTCCACAATTACAATACCACAAGTAACTTCCCCTATGCTTTCCTAGGCGTCATTTGTCTGTTTGCTCATTAAGCTGTGCGCCTGAGTCAATCTTGGAAACCCTTTCTGCATTTATCTTAAAATGCGAGGAAACCATTTCAGTGCAAAACTGTGTCACCAGCAAAACACAGCCTTGCTGGTCACCCACCTTCACCAGGCAAAAATTGCTCTTAATCCTCCTCCTCCTGACTGTCAAGCAACAACCGTCACAAACATCAGCAGCAGCAAACAACACTGCACCAAAATCTGTTAGTCATGAACTCAATTCAATTTTGTAGATGACGTGCACATGTCCACACAAATCTGTCTCAAAAGCTATTTCGGCTTCAAAATTTCGCACCAGTGCTCCTTTAATGTCAACCAGTATGTCAGCTACCCTTCTTTGTCTTCTAATCCACTCTCCTGTCTTCATTACATTGCACACTGTGTGGTTCTCAATTTGTTCCACAGTTTCTTTGTTGTTCCCTAAGTTTCTGACCCATGTACTAGTACTGGCAAATTCAAATGGCTGTACAGGGACACTCGGTGGGAAATGCAAGATATATATACAGACTCAAATGGCAGAACACATTGATAGCTGGTAGTGAAGGCACCTTTAGTGCAGCCTCCACATGCCTCTTCTGTTGAACCATTTTTCCTACACAGATGAACCGAGCAAACTAGGTACAAGACCTACTCTAATTAGAGTATCAGGCAATTATTGCAAGAAGAGGGTGTTGAGGCCCATTTGCTGTTCTTATTTGAAACCAAGATTTCGATCTCAGTTTCAGTATGGCATACAAGTTCAATGCATTATTTCATTTTTCTAATTAAGTTGCGAGAAACTATAGTCAGTCAGAACCCAAGCATAACAATTAAGATCGGGAGGGGGAGCTTCACTGTGCTTTTCGCTTGCCTCCCCACTCAGCCTAGGAAGTAGTTCCCAAAGAAACCAGCTGCTAGCACTCATCAAATACTCCAATGCTCTTCCAAACATACATAAGTATCAACATGCCCCCTCCTGTCCCAACTGCCCCTCACTACATGCAGACGTTTCACGCAGCCTTTTCTACAGCCCGGTTGCTCAGCAATCGGCTTCCTATCTTTCCCTTTTTGGCTCGATTGAATTGCCGCTGAAGGGGAGGATCGGCACCGCCTAGTGACAGAGGTGGTCAAAATGCTTGGCCTGCAACATTGGGCTGAAATAAAAGCCTTATACTACTATTCTCCACAAATACTATACATTGCTAACAAGCAACAAGCACCTTAGGTGTTTCCCGATATATCAAGAGTCACCTATGACCATGATAGAAACTTGAAGGGCATGTTAGTACATGCCAAAGTAAACCCTCAACCCTCAGTGCACCACACGCATAATAACTTGCTCCCGTACTAGATGTGAGACTTGCAGATGTATTCAAAATGATCTTTAAGTTCAAAGCATGGGAAGTGACTATGTCCATAATAAAAAGTCTAGTTTCACTTACACTAGTTCAAACATTTACCTGTAGTAGTGTTCGCTCTGTCACAAATAATACATTGACCAAACTGGTCAACCAATTAAACGGGCACCACTCGGACAAAGCGAATAATCCGCCAAAGGAAGTGGCACAGCATTTTAATATGGCAGGTCACAATATTGATGTACTCAAACTTCATACAACCTCAGGCAAACTTCCGCCCACCCAGGAACAGAAACTACAGGAAATCTTACCTACAAGTTCCATACCCTGCAGCCTGTAGGCATAAACATTTCACAGGGAACCCTCGGGTCCATTCAATATCTTGAGGGGTTGATCGATTTGTGGGATTTATTGTCCCAAAACCAGCTCCGATTATGAGAGACAACGTAGTGGAGGTCTCCGGAAATTTCGACCACCTGGGTTTCTTTAACCTGCACTGACATCACACAGCTCACGTGCCTCAACATTTTGCCTCCATAGAAATGAGGCTGCCGTGGCCGGTATTCGATCCCACGATATTCGGACCAGCAGCCGAGTGCCATAACTACTAGAGCGCCATGACGGGGCATCGTGGGAGGTTGACAACCACAACAATCAAAGATTAAGGGGTTTGCTGTACAAGCTTACCATGTTTGTTCACAGAAGTGTCTCTTCAGGTGCTGATCCCCCCCCCCTGCCGGTCCAACAAAAGCAGCGTTAAACGCATTAGTCACTTCTTTACAAAACATGCTAAGCGTTTAGTCTTTCCTGTTATATTAGTCACGCTAACACATGTCACCTAACTCCACCCCCTTTCCCCTCTTTCTTTTGGACGTGACCCTCCTCTCCTCCTGAGGACAGGGAGAGTGCGTGCAAGGGGTATAGGAGCGAACGCTTGAGAAGGCACTTGTCGAAACATTGGACCCAGCAACATTCCCTGTTCTCAATCGTTCTCCAGCGTTTTAACAATATGTTCATCGATTCAAGCCTCCATCTTCCCCTGAGCTTCTGTTCTAGTCTGAACATACAAAGCATTTCACAATGCTGCATTACTATTTAAATAAATACCAAAAAGCTAAACAATTTCCTTTGTAGAAGCACGGAGTCTGGAGCCAGAAGAACCATCTATCCGTTGTTTGAACTGCACCCTGCCAGGCAGACATCTCGGCGTAAAAAGTTGCCGATCCCGAAGGCAATGCTTTGAGTAGCATTATATTGTGCGTACAGTCCGTTTCACACTTAGGGGAAATCTAGGAGCGTCTTGTAATGCGATGCAGCCATGATACGGTGTGCGCTGAAGTCAGCCAGCAGAGGCTACTCGTGCGGACACGCAATGCATTAAGTCTGGAACCGCATCGTCTGCTACGACAGCGTGCGACTGTGGGCGGCATCGCACTGATTTCATCGTTGTCGTGAGAAGTCAGCTGATATTCTTTACTAAAGGATGGCGGGGCCATCCTTTCGGGCCTGCATTGGCAATAAAGGAGCTCCGCAAACCTAATTTGACAACACACTTGCCCTGCGCTGGCAGAGGACCGTGGTACTGAGCGGGTGCAAGTATGCTACCGTAATGCGCAGCGACAATGAACGCTACAATGTGTGCACATTGTGCTCGGTTTTTTCTTGATGGGAAATGAAAAAGCATTCCACAGTAATAACTATGCAGGTCGGTCACGATCAGATAAATGGATCGGAATAAAGGAACGCTTTAGGTGATGAAATTCACAACGGAAGTAGCTCTGCTCGACAACATTGCAGTGGCACGAGACAGGCACACTCTCTCGGTGCGAAATGCACACGTCGCACTCCCAACTTCGGTTAGTCATGTCGGATCATGTCCCCAGCAGCAGCCGTGAGAGCGCTAATTCTTAACGGAAGCAAGGCGCAAAGGCACAAAGTGAGCGATGTGTCCCGTCGGAGCATGGCCCACTCGTTGGCGATGTTGGGCTTCTTGGTAATCCGGCGCTCTATAAACTAAGTCAGATATAGAAAAGACAAAATGCAATAGCACCACATTCCTCCTGCAATTGGTGAGGCTAAAACGACACGACTATCTGTAGATACGGGATTCAAGGATTCTTCGAGTAAAACTGGTGCAGCATTCATTGTCACTGTACATTATGGTAGCAGGCGCGCTGACGAAGTATACGTGCACCCGCCCAGTACCCCTGCCCTCCGGCAGCACAAGGCAAGTGCGTTGTCAAATTAGGTTTGCATAACTCCTTTCTTGCCGATGCAGGCCCATAAGGATCGCGCCGCACAACCTTTAGTGAAGAATATCGGCTCACTTCTCTCGCCGACGATGAAATCAGCGCGCTTCCAGACAATACAGCCAGCACGCGCTGTCGTAGCAGACGACGCATTTCAAGGCTGCATGCATCCCGCGTCTACGCCTGCACGAGCAGTGGCTCCTGGCAGACTCCAGCGCTCGCCACATCATGGCCGCATCGCGTTGGCGCTCCGAGTTTTCCCCTAAGTGTGAAACAGACTGCACATAAGATGGCACATTTTATGAAACCTTTAATGTAATGCAATCATTAAATATCTTTTCTTGGAATGCATAACAAAGATATCAGTAACGCTATTTTTAACTGTTCGCTCTTTATGAAACTCTTGCACCCAGAGTCAGTCACATCCTTCCGTGACTGTGGCAACTGTGAATCAAAGCGAAGTGTGGGAATGATCCTTGGCCTTATTGTTGTGCACCTCAGATGCACTTCAGTAAACATCAAGATACGATTGCCTTCACAATACAGCATTGTACGTAGCAGGGGAGCCAACGCTTTTGCAGGAGTCTGACATACAAAGACACATGCACTCAATGATGGCTGCACCTTGGTGTCGCATGAATATGATGACCAATGGTGTTTTTAGCAACACTCACATGGGTGGAGATGACACTGTACTTATACTGATGTCCACACGGGCATTTCGAGGGCCTTAAAACTGACAGTCCATCGACTCAAAGGTTTAAGTTTGAGCTGCTACATGGGCGGTTTCGATGGTCATTGAGTCAAAATCTATCGAGTCAAAGGAGCATCCTACAACTCCTTCGAAGTCTCGAAGGAGTTCGGGGAGTTTACACAAAAATAACACTTATTTGTGATTTTAAAAAACCGCATGCACACAATACAGTCTACGCTCGTTAGAGCGGACCCGCGTACAACAGACTTTCGGATATAATGGACCATATCTTGACCCAGGTTTGGTCCATGTATTTTATCAATGCAGCCAACTTCGCCTTGAACGGACTCCGCTACAACGGACTATCGGCTACAGCGGACTAAATTAATGGCAGTTTTTTTGCCAAAGTTGCACATACAACGGACTTTTGCCGCTTCGACGCGGACTGACAACATACATTGCCACGCCGGTGTTTTAAGCAAAAATTTTAAACTGCGGCTGGCAACATTGGTATGTTAGTGTACCAATAAGCAGAATGCCGAGAGGCCTACGTTCTCACCTTATTGCATTAGTTTAATATCGAATATGCGGTCACTGCCATAAAAAAGAAATGTCACGCAGCTAGCGGGAAACACTGCATGTAGCGCCATCTGGTGTTCTTGAATCAAACCACTTTCGAGGCTCACACTAGGGACTTAGGCTTAGCAGGGTCAAAATCGGCACATTTTCTGAATAATGACGGCAAAACGCCGCACATACGTTGTCCCTTTTAGTACATGTTATTAAGGGAAGGCTCAATTTAAAGTTTGTTTCTTGCCGTCGGTGCGAATAGCAGGCAACTGGTGTGAATCAGAATTGAAGCGGGTGCCCTGGTTGCCGCCATGTTGCAAAATCACTCAGTGACTCAACGGCCGTTGAAAACTGCCATCTAGCAGTCATCATCATCAGCATGTTTAGGTCCACTGCAGGACGAAGGCCTCTCCCAACGATTTCCACTCCACCCTATCCTGAGCGAGTTGGTTCCACTTTAAGCCCGCAAACTTTTTAATTTCATCGCTCCATCTAACCTTTTGCCTGCCTCTGTTGCGTTTTCCCTCTCTTAGTATGCATTCCGTCGCTCTTACAGTCCATCTGTTATCTTTCCTCCTCATGACATGTCCTGCCCAGGTCCACTTCTTTCTTTTAACTGATATAATAATATCGGCTACTCCTGTCTGTTCTCTGATCCATTCTGCTCGTTTTTTATCTCTTAGCGTTACCCCTATCATTTTTCTTTCCATTGCACATTGCGTGCTCCCCTAGTTTCATCTCTAGTTTTTTCGTTATCCTCCACGTTTCTGCACCGTACATTAGTACTGGTAGAATGCAGTGATTGAATACTTTTCACTTTAGTGAGAGCGGTAGGTTTCCAGTCATGATTTCATAATTCCTTCCGAATGCGCTCCAGCCCATCCTTATTCTACGGAGAATTTCTTTTTCATGGTTAGAAGTTCCTGTTATTAACTGTCCCAGGTATACGTATTCGCTTACACATTGTAAGGGTTCATTGTCGATTTTAAATTCCTGTTCCTTAGCTACGCTATTGAGCATAACTTTGGTCTTTTGCCTATTCATTTTTAACCCAATTTTAATACTTTCCCTGTTTAGATCATCAATCATGTTCTGTAGTTTGTCTCCATCATTGCTAAAGAGTACAATATCGCCTGCAAATCCTAAATTGCTGAGATATTCTCCATCTAATCGAATTCCCTTGTCTTCCCAGTCTAGACGTTTAAAGATTTCCTCTAAACATGCAGTGAATAGCATCGGGGATATCGTATCTCCCTGTCTCACACCTCTCCCGATCGGGATTTCTCTGCTTCTCTCATGTAGGAGTAGTGTGGCTGTGCAATCTTTGTATGTGGTGTTTATGGTTTTCACGTATACGCCAGGTACCCCTTGTCATCGTAGAGCTTCTAGAACTGCTTGGATTTCTATGGAGTCAAATGCTTTATCGTATCTAGCAGTGCCAGAACTTATTTTGAGTCGACAGAGATGTGGGCTTTTCGAAGGTTATCGACTCGAAAGTATTCCGCTGTGCCCGTGTGAGACAAGTATTACATCTGAGCAATACGAGAAACTCATGTAGCATTGCAAATTGTCACAGCTCGGCGGTATATGAAAAACACCACGAAACACGCTCTAAATGCCTGCCGAAATGGTGCATTTAGAAAGTGGCACAATCACAAACTTCTGTTGCGTCAAATGACAAGTGGTGGTCATTCCAGCAGAAGTCATTTGATGCAACAAAGACACCAAAATAAGTGCGGTTAGCAGTACAAAACACCTTCTCTTTAAGAAAACAAACACCAAAGAAAGTCAGACTAGCCTCATTGATGGCTCACGAGGCCACAATGCCTAGTCCCTTGTCAGCACCATGTTGTGTACTTCATTTGTTCTACATAAACGCTACGTCATAAAGAAGAGTGACCATAATTGGACATGCATGTCTATGGATGGACAGCGGCATATTTTAGTCCTCATTCTTAAGTTTCCACCGACTATACATATCTAGACCATAAACATTCTGGTTTTTCTATCTCAGTGTATGACTGCATTCTTGGACTTAACATGGCAGAACCCCAGTATCCCCACGCATTCCGTAGAGGAAGGAGGGTGCATTTAGAACCTGCACTTCTTGAACACACATGAACCTGGCCTGCACGGGCATACTTGCGTATCACCCCTATCAAAACCCAGCTGTTACAGCAGTGAATAGCACTCACAGCTGAGTAGCGCTATGCCACACCTACTTTGCCACCACAGCGATTAGTTTTCAAATCTCACCATGGCACACCACAAAACACGTGGCTGACAGTGCACATGGCTACACAAATGCTCGTATAAACAGGGCAGAGTCGACAGCAAACAACAACACGTCATCATGCTACCGATATACACAGCACAAAACAAACGAACAAGCCACACCTCAAACAAGACAATGACAATATCGCAACTTACTGTGTTCCTTTGCGGTCCTTGCGAAGCCCAGTGGGATAGCACCTAAGAAGAAAGTTATCAGCTATTAACACCAGAAGCAGCAATACACAAAGTTCATACAAATATGGAAATTATTAAAAAGCATGCTTCTTACCTGGGTTAATGAACCTGTGGAATGCTCCTATGAACCCTTCCTTTATCGAATACTCAATCAGGCCGATTTCCAAAGGATAGTACTCCCCATGTGCTTCACAAAGTATGTTGGTGGCGAAAATATAGAATGGAAATTTCTTGATCTCTAGGTGTCAAAAAGAAATGAACGGGTCACTGTAATTACGTCACCAAATTTTAAGTGGGCAATGCAATGGCACTGATGACAAAGCCGTAACTCCAAAACGTATTGGCAGGGCTGAGATTCGAGTCAGAAGAATGCGTACCCTCCACAGTTCCAATGTCGTCCACATAACGTTGAATGCCCTCGACCATGGCGCGCCGCATTTGTACCTCTTTGTCCTCCTCTTCGAGCACACTCTGAAAAATGCACTCTGTTTAGTGAACACAAATTGACATCACATGAACAAGCCAACAAAACTGCCAACAGTCCCTTACGTAATGCATAGAGCTCGATGAAAAACGCAGTTTGAATCGTGCTCCGCTAGAATGGGTACGCCACGACATCCGCGGTGACTAGCTAGGGCGCCAGGTTCCAAATGTTTGCGCCACGAAGCCAATGGCACCATATATGCGGCAAGTCGAAGTGTTCACGCTACGTCACCAGCGTGTTCTTCATTTTTTTTTCTCAAAGACGGCGACCAAATCGAACGATTGACAGAGCTCGAGAAGTGACGCTGAATGAAATGGCTGGCGCGACGGCGAACGATTTCTGCCATGGAAGGAATAGCTCTGAACACTCGGTTGCCGGGGAAATGTTTCCTTCGACAACTCCTTGCAGCATAGCAAACCACTCGCGTCGCTCAGTCGACGGTGCAACATGCGAACAAAGTGCAAGCGCGAACAAATGACAAGTGTCGGGGTGTTCGCTCACGGCTACACTCCGGCCATCCGACGCGAATTTGTTGTGCAGCGAACCTTGCTCGCGCTCCTCGTTGGCCATTGCTTCGTAGGCTGCTTTCTCCTCCTTAGTCAGCAACTGTAAGGTAACGTCAGTTTAAGCCCGGAAATGCAACAAACAAAATGAGTAAGGCCTTTACGTCAAAGGTCTTTTCAAGCTGTAGGGGCCATGGGAAGCACTAGAGCTGCTAGAGCAATGCACGCCGAAAGCGAGCGAAGGTCCTCTGCGTTCACGACTCGAAACTGCCCGTGACACAGAAGAACGCGGCGCGTGCACGCACCCACCGTGGCGTCGTCGTGTCCGGCGAGTAACGAATGGGACGTTCGAATGGCAAATGTTGTCAACGAGATAGAAGGAAAACGCAAGACACGCGGCGAAAACGAAGAAAGCGCCGGCATACCCTCCACTTTTCGCCCGCCTCTTCTCGGACATCGTCCAATGAGCACGGTAGGTTGCGTTCCTTACGTTCGTTCTGAAGCTCGCGCATAAGGAAAAAGAACGGTCCCTTCTTCTTGGGGGCCATCGCGTGATGTTCGAAATTTGAGCGTGAACCGCAGGTAGACAGCGGTTGACACTACAGCACGAAGGCGCGCGAGCTGATGCAGCGAGAAGCACACGAGAACGATAACGCGACGAAAGCGGTGATTATGATGATGGCGATCGCCAAGCCAAACGAGACGCCACTTTTCAGATCCGCAAATTAAAGAGAATTTCCTTGTAAATTCGTATTCAGCGACAGCTTATTCATGCATGGAGAAAGGGCCGTTACAGGCAGCTGCAAGAATTACGGCATATTGGTATCTCTTCCTTTTTCTATGCATTATTTGAGATGCGATTCTTCGAGAAGACCTACCTGCGCTCGCTCTGTCGTCTCGCTCGTTTGCTGCGTATCCGGCCTTCTTTCAAAACACCCGTTATATCTCTTCTTCGTCCTACCTCTTTTTCCTCAACAGTTATTGGTGGCTTGCGCCTGAAATGCTAGAACTGGTCAGAACGTACTCGATCGGTCGTTATTTGTTATCGTCCTGGCGTCTCCTCAGTGACTCCGCGCTGTGGATGGGTAGAAGAAAAGGTAGAAGCATAGAGTTTCTTACTTACACACTAGAGAGAAATCTGGCGCTAGTGTCTATGGCGACTCGTTCATCGGCGCTTCTTCAAACCCTTTGCTAGGGTGGCTACCCTACCTTTGCTTCAAACCCCATGGGAATTATGGGAAGTACAGGCTTCGGATCTGCTTCGGATGGATTTCGTTCTTGAGACTCGCGACGATTGTCTTCCGATCGAGCTTTAAACAAAATGAAAAGGAAATATTTTCTGTTATTGTTTGCTTTCGTCTCCTGCATGTAACAACTGACACACGAAGCTTGCAGAAGTGTGAAGTTGAAGGAAAGCAAAGACGACTTTTGCCACCAGGGTATGCATCATTGAAAGAGTATGTTCTAGATTTTGCGTTAAGGAGTAATTAATTATGCTTTTTTTGAATTAGTGAAAACAATTATGTGTCTTTTTTCCTGAAAATTACGCAGTATGTACTTATGGAAATAAAAATGTTATACTGGGTTAGAAGCGTTGTCTTGAAAAGAAACATTGAACGTGTCGTCTGCTTCGGCGTCCGCTCGGTGCGAGCGCGGGAACCGCAAACTTTTCTCGCAGACGGTACCGAACACTGCACGCGTTTAGTACTTTACCACGATTGCTGCAAATTGCTAATAGACCAGACTCTTGTTTCTGCGGCTCAGGCGCCAGCTGGATGCCTGTGGCCTCCCATCAGGCATATTTTTAGTTTTTTCCCCTTATGCCGACTTACTGCTTCGCCTGAAGCGCGCGCACCGGCAGCCGCGATGTCCTGGCTTTGCGCGCACCCGCTGTGCGACAGCAGCCTGCAAGCAGCAGGCTTTCATATCACAAGTAAGTGTGTTCTCATTGTCCTGAAACGCAGTTCCTACACTAGAATATTCCGCGCTAACAAAGTGAAAGTTGTGCATGCATTAATAATCTCGGTCGCCTTGGCTTTGCACACTGAATTACTCGTAGAAAAAAATCAACAACCTTTTTTTCAAAACACAATGCACGAAATGTCTAATTGTGCAGCCAACAAATATTTCTACCACCTGCAAAACAGCAGCAGCTAGTCAAGTCTACATACAGACCTTTCTCTATATGTCTGTACTGTTGTATGTGCAGGTTTCCTGTCGACAATGCAGACCTTCTGCAGAAGTGGCTTCAGGCCATGGGTGTGGAAGGTTTTGTTCCAACCCGGCGACACACGCTGTGCTCGGACCACTTTGAGCCATCGCAGTTTTGTGTTGGTCTGCAACGGCGCAGACTTCGTGATGGGGCAGTGCCATCAAAGTTTCAAGGAGCCAATGACAACACAAAGGCACAAGTATATTCACTTTTTATTTCATCTTGACTATCGATTTATCTTCACTGCATGCATACAGAATGGAAACAAAAGGCAGCAGGCTCCCATATGCCCTGAAGGAAAATGAAAGAAATGCACAGAAACTGAGCATCACACAACAGTAAAAGTGATGTGTGAGATGAGAAAAGTACACTATATGTTGTGCAATGTAAATGTATTCGCAAGGTATGACACTCTATTACAATCCACTGCAACACTTTCATGACACTGCTTTATCCTTTTGTCACAAAAATGCCCCTATTGCTTACACAGTCTGTCTGTTTATTTATTTATTTATTTATTTATTTATTTATGTGAACATACTGTTAACACACATTTGTTGGTCTTACAGTCAGGAAATGCATACATAAAATCTGGTACTTAAGGAACTCTCGAGCATACACGAAAAAATATACATATATATCAAAATAATCAACAAGTGGCATCATAAGAGACAAAGAACATAAGCAGGCAATTGAATGAATTATGCAGAACATAACTATCAAGAGACCTTTCAAACACATTTACATTGGTGCACTCTGCAATATGTTCAGGTAGTAAAGCTGCAATGGGGGCCAGTTGGTATGACTTCGTGTCTTAACACGCTGCCAAGGATTGACAGAATACAAGAGACAGACAGAACAGGGTACACGTTTCACGTGTTGTGTCTGTCTCTTGTATTCTGTCAATCCTTGCAGCGTGTTAAGACATGATGTTCAGGTAACCAATTTCATCTTTCAATAAGATCAGGAAAAAACGAACACCATAAGACGTTTCTGCGTGCAGCATAAGGTGTGATGGTTGCAATGTGATTCACTCTCTTGCTAAGTCTTCCAGGTGCTTGTACGTACACACTTTTATCAATATTTATATGACCGTTAAGGTTCTGAAATACTAATTTTAGTTTGTTTCTCTGTCGCCTAATTGATACTAACTCCAAGTTACGTGAACTTATCATTTCGGTGACTTTTTTTATACCTAGAACATATGAATTGGGCTGCCAGACTTTGAATTCTTTCTAGTTCTGCAATTAGGTCTTTTTGATTGGGACTCCAAAATATGGAAGTGTGAAGTGCAGACCATGTCTAGATCCACTTACGATGAGTTCACAAACTTCCATGTAATATGCACACCCACTTATGAAAGGCCTAGATCTACGAAAAAAATGCAGAAATTATGAGTAAATACGGTATGCACCAAAACAATGCCAACTTGTCAGCGTACTAGTATTCATGTTTGTTGTCATGTGGAGTGATTAAACACTAACAGTGTTTAACTGCCCATTAAGTCAAACCTTGTCCAGGCTTCCAAATTGCTCTGAGTAGTGATGCATATAGTATGCCTTTCAGCTTGTGCAGATCCTACCATTCGACATGAATGCTGCTGAAGAGGCCCCCACAGTAATCATTGCGGCCGAAGCCAACAGCAGCCCTACAAAATCCAGTCAGCATGCAGAGGTCTGAATGAAATTTAAAGAAAAATGAACAGCAAGCTTATGCCTATTCTATTTTGACACAGGCACAAGGCAATTCCCTGGATGGCAGCCATGTCAGCAAGGACAAGCCACGTGACCCGAAAAAATATAAGACTTCTGAACAGGTGCACCAAATTGGCCACGCCTACTCTTCCAGGGAAAGCCCGAGGACAAAAACAAAGCGGCTGGGAGAGTCTCTGAAGGCAGCAAGAAAAAAGATAAAAGTGCTCGAGGCAAAAACCAACAGGCACAGCGTGCGAAGCCGCATACTGCAAAACATGATTGATGAAATGAGAAATAAATTACTAATAACAGAGGAGGCACAAACAAAACTTGAGCAATTTGGAAACCTGCCTATAGAAATTCTAAACAATTGGAGCAAAAATGCCACTGAACAGCCCAGAGCCACTGAACAACCCAACCCTTCACTACTACTCTCCTCGAGCGTATGATTATATAAGTTCACTCTTCGCCATGCCCAGCGTTCAGTCCGTACGGCAGTGGCTGAGAGTTGTCGGTGGCTGGCCTGGCTTCACAGCCGAAGTACTCTCAGCAGCATAAGAATGACACACAAAGCCTTTGTTCCATCCTGCTTGATGGAATGAGCATCAAGAAGGCAGGCGAGCTGGATGTCTCAAGTGGCCGCCTTATTGGTTTTGTTGACTTAGGCAGCAGCCCAGAACCTGTAGAGGCAGATGACGTCCCACTTGCTACCGACGCACTAGTGTTTATGGTTGTAGGAGTGGCAGCACCCTGGAAGATGCCCTTTGGGTACTTCCTGAATGGAGGGCTTTCGGGTGAAGTCCTTAAGATCTGCTTCTTGAAGCCATATATTGCATCCAGGAGTGCGGACTAACAGTGACATCGGTTGTGTGCGACTGCCTCATGGCCAACGTGGCGATGGTGAAGCTTCTGGGGTGCCGTGTGCATGACCTAACATTTGAGGACCTGAAAACATCCTTCCCAAATCCATAGGATGGTGAAAAAGAAATATTCATCATATTTGATCATGCCATGCTCTGAAGCTTCTGAGTAATCTGCTTGGGGACAAGAAAATTCTGTGGAGTCCCACCTATGGTGTAAGTGTTAAGTCTTGATGAGCCCAAGGAATCACACATATGAGGCTCACTACAGTAGTGTCACTGTAATGGATAATTATAGCTGAGGCTTTACATTGCAAAACCATGATCCAGTTATGAGGCACACTGCAAATTCTGACCGCCTAGTACTGACATAAAAAATTTTGTATCTTGTTTTTTCAGTTACAAAAAGTTGCTTACGATCCACTCATCATGTGTAGAAACCTCCTTTGCTTAAGCACACAAACGTTGTTTAATTAGAGACATTTTTATGCTCACTAGTATCGGTTTCAGAGAGTGCCAAGAAAGTTTTTTTTGTTTTTTGTAAACGCAGTCGGTCACATGACTGCACCACATTTGATGCTCCCTAATGCATGCAAGTGCTTCAATCTCTGGTGAAAAACAGAAGGAGGGGAGGCTACAACAAACACAAAAATGCGTGGCCTCTATCACTTGGGGCTCCAATAATTAGGCTCTCTGGTAGAGAGCGCTAACAGCAGCAGAAGGGAATACAGTAAAAGCTCGTTAATGCGGATTTCCAGGGACAGGAAAAAATGTCCAGATTAACCGATGCCCCAATTACGGAATGATCAAAATAAACACAATAAATGCACACATAATGCTGCAGAACATTCAGATCGGGAGTACACAGTTCTGAAAGTACGCAACACACACAGAAGTGCTGCTACCGCAGCTGCTGCGGAACAAGTTATAGCCGTGCTATTGACACGATCACAGACAGCATCCATGCAGTGCATGTGCGCCAAACGAAAATGAAATTGTTTGCCCCAGCTGCTGTGCATGAACGCTTCATCACTGACTATGTGATCAGGATGGCATTCATCCATGATCTCTGAAAGAAGTTTTTTTTTCTTCCCCTTTGAGCCTTGCCAGTGGCCCGAAAGTCGCCAAATTATCTGATTTGCAGTCAAACCCATCTGAAATAACAAGCGTCCAGTCTCATAGAATGATGCACATTTTTGATGGGACCAGAGAGCAAATCTGAATTGCCCGATTTCCAAATTAATGAGTGTTTACTGTATGTGTGGAGCAGATTTAATAGCAGCAGCCGACACACAAACTGGTCCTGGATGGTCATTGCTTGTTTACACAAAAATCTGTTAAAATGCACAATTCATGAGGTCCAGCATTGGAGGCTTGGCTGTAGCAAATTTATCTGTAGCAAAGTATGGAAAATAATATAAGCTGTGAATATACTCCTGTTCTTGTTCTCATGAATATATGCGAGTTTGCCCTTGCACTTGCAATCATTTTTATAAGTGCTGAGGTTTTAAGGGGTAAGTGCCGAAACCAGGATATGATCATGAAGTATGCCATAGTGGAAGGCTCCATAATTTTTACCACCTGATAACGCACAGTACATGAGCTTCTACCATTTTCACCTCCATCGAAAAAGCAAATGCCAAAGTCAGGATCAAACCTATGTATGTTGGCTTAGTATGCATTTATAAATAAAAATTTGCACAGTAAGAAATGTGAACTCCATGTCAATAAACACTACATATGAGCATATCAATTTAGCAGAGATCTTGAAGCTAGCATGGTCTGAAAGCTATCTGTCCCCGTCCTGTTGGAACAGCATGCAATGAAATTCCAACTGTCCTGCTGTCTTCTGCTACAATGTATGAGGGAGGTATTATGCTGAGTGGGACATCAGTGACGCGTAATCTGTAGTTATCAGTGTAATCAGTGGTTATGCAGATACTCTATGCGCGTTTGCCCTGCCAATATATGTGTAACCTCTCTTTTGCGAATGAAACAGTGCACGCCTGTTCGAATCCTGAGTGAACGTTCATGTATGTGAAAGCTTCGAACCTAAAATTAAACACAAAATTACAATGATGCTGAAATCGAAGTCCACAGTTCTAACGACAGTAAAATCATGACAGTTAAGAAGGCAAAACCGTTTATACATTTTTTTTTTGCAATGTCCAAAGGCGCTGGTGCAACAGCGTGTGGATACATACATGCAATTAGTGTTTTCAACCTAATTACCCTACTTCAGCTTATAAATAAACTTACCTTCAGAAACAGACCCTATTCCTGCATTGCTCTAATGTTAATTGCATTAAGGGTAAGAATAGCCATGAGATGACTGATGCAATATTTCTTATGGCACATTGTGTGCATCAAGACTTCCGAGCTTGTTCCACAACTCCGGGCTGTCCAGAGAGCCCATCATGCGGCGGTGAGGCTAGGCCTCCTTGTCCCCACGTGGGAACAGCCTGCAGTGCTGGTCTAAGGGCAGCGCTTCTCAGGACCTAACTAAAAGTTCTTTGTCTCTCTGTCTGTCATAGAAATAAAAAGTTGTTACATTAGCAACACATAGACGACAAATGACTGCCAGCGTATGTCATATCCTGGCTTGTATAGAAGCATGAAGTGCTCCTTCATTCAGTAATTAGAAATCTAGGACTCTAGTACCAAACATGGATATCAGCAGGCTGTACTTGGCTCATGCGAGTAATAACATGAGTAAGGCTCACTGTGGTTGTATCAACTCAGCAACTTTGTAATGCTTCTATCAGTGGTTTGTCGAACACAGACCCAATGGGAACTAGTTAAAGTGGATGCTTTGAAGCCTCCTTGAATAGACAATGCTGCAACTCTTTTAAATTGGCAAACTACCAAATATTAAAGGCAAGATTCCTTCAAATGAATACAGCAATCGCACTCCCCACGCATTTCAACCACCGTTCACCTCAACATATTTAATATAACAGAACTAAGATGAAAATCACCTTTACGTGCTTAATTGAAAATAGGGGTCAAAAAGATACCGTAAGAGCTTTCCCTGGTGTAAACTACACCCCCTTTTGCCTTTCTGTTGCAGGCAATTGAGTGGAAGTACATCGTGCTTCTCAATGATATCCAAGAAAGAGAGGCTCTCCGAGCAGGCAACAAGCTCTCCCGCACACATGTGGAGTACTACAGGCAGGTTAGATCTGCTTACAATGATTCAACAACGTGATTTTGTGACGTGTACAGTTGTTGTGCAAGCCGATAAATGTCTTTGCATGTAATGCAGTTTTCTATAATGCTTGCAGGTTATGAAAGTCAAGCTAGAAGCACAAACTTTTAGCGCCTCTGTAAGCAAAGCTTCTCACCTTTGCTATGGAGCTTGGAGAACCAGGATTTGAGGGATGCTCTGGCACTGCCGAGTTCATCGCCACGGTTGACAGGTCGGAACTTCTCCTTTGTACCTATTTTATTCAACAAAGTCATATTATGGCGGCAGAATAGGGAACACAATAGTGAACAGAATGTAGGACTCAAAGCGGGTAAACAAAAAACAGTGTATGAATGGCCACACATTACAGGTATGCTAAGCACAAAGGTGAACAGCTTTAAGTAAACTGTAAACATAATGAAATTTTTACTCTCTTGCTTGACACTAACGTTCTGCTCACCCTAAGATCCCCTGTGCAACAACTGAACGCGAGTGCCAATCAACCACCTTGAGTTTCTATACATGAAACAATATTGCATGAACATTACCTAACAATGAAATGAGTGCCCTAAAAGATACCCTGAAATATTTTTGCTGATATTGTACAAATGCATTGAGTCGATAGCGTGAGCCCTTCAGATCACTGACAGAACAATACCAGCACTGTGCATGGCAATTTACTACAACGTTTCAAACATGCGAATATATGCTTGCTGTGAAAGATCACTGCGACTCAGGCCCGTTTTCAACCGTGCCTGCCCACAAGCCGTGCAATGGGCACACTACGATTTGCTTTCATCGTAAGCACTGAAGGGACACCATGTGACATCATGAGCACCAAGGGTATACAAAGGGCCAGTCAACAGTATTGTCAAGGCAGCTGGCAGTGCATTACTTCAGAGGCTTCTACCGCAAAGGTCGCCACCCTCAGTAAAGCAGCTGATGTGCAAAGCGCAGTCGTTGCTAGCATGCACCCAGCAACTACGCGAGCTGAGCAAGAACAGCGGCGGTCAAGGGGGAATTGACAGAAATAATCCCGTAATTGTCTTGGTGCATGGTGCTTCACTCAATTTATTGTGTGAATGATTTCACAATGACGATGCCTAAACAGTGACACAGTGGGAAAAAAAAAACATTTCAGGAACCCTTCAAGCTATCGAGAATTCTCCTAACACAGGTACCAATATAAATAGCCTATCCATCCTCAGGTAACAAAACAAACAGAAGAATAAAGGCACTGGGCCACTCTTTCCTACAGTAGCGAACATACTCGCAGAATAAGCGCACTTGCGTAATCGGTACACCCCTAGTTTGGTTGCGAAAAAGTTGAATGTATTTTCGTGCATAACAGGTGCACCCCAAACTTCATGCTGGATTTTCTTAAAAAAAGTGCACCTATTATGCGTGTAAATAGATAAATGGAAAATAAATGCTCGAAGTGGCAACACACAGGAGTGCAAAGGAAACGAAGACAAAAATACTCTTACATAGTTTACTATTACCCAGAGGGTGCTACATACAAAATAGAAATTGTAAAATTTTTGCAATGTTAGCCATCAAACCACACACACATGCTACCCTCACTCATGATATAAACTGCAAAGTCAGACTGCCTTGTCTGTAAGCTGTAATAGCACTTGCTGGAACCAAAACCAGCAGAGATACAAATTGATATCGAGCCACACTATAGTGGAAGATTCTGGGTTGATACTGAGCATCCGGGGTTCTTAAAATGTCCACTGACCTCTAGCATCTTCACCTCCAATGAAAAAGTTGTCTGCCATGGCCATATGTAGACTATGAAAAATGTACTGAAAAGTACACAACAGTGCGATTTTAATAATGAAACAACTGCTTCTTTCCTTCCAGGATATTCGACATCCTCAATTCAAGGAACCCTGTAGCCAGACGTTTTAAGGCCCCACTACGACCATCAACATTTCAGTTCCAGGAGGAGCTGATGGAGTTGGCCGGACAAGAGCTCATGTGCTTGCGACTGGGCCCAAGAGCAGTTGTGGAGGATGGCCGAAGAATGTCAGTCATTTCTTTGGCATTTACTCTGAAAAGCGTGTCCCAGCTAGCCGCTAATATCTTTGACAAGGAGCTATGCAGGTAAGAGACGCAGGGTGCACAAGTGCTTTGTCATTAAGTATGCACTGTAGGATAGACAACAAATGTAATACCATATTTACTCATGTATAATTCACACCCATGTGCAATTTACGCGCACCTAGCAAGATTTACAAAAGCAAACGAGAAAATTTACTAGCATATTTCGCACTACCTCTGCGCCCAAGCCAGCCCAGCAGTGTGCACACATGAACAGGCCACCTCCATGCCTCCGCGCTGTGACAGAACCCATAATACACTGCTGATTTTAATAGCCGAGAAATTGGCATAGGTCGATTGTGGTTTAATTGGTTATTCAAAACCATGGGCTACAATACCTCTACAACAGAAGCCAAACTCGCAGTGTTATCTTTTGGACAAAAGAGAGAGAAACAAGTTTAAGTGTTCAAAGAACTGTGCCACTGCAAAGTACTGCAACATGAATGGCAGTCACACTTCATATTGGCATTTGTGGAAGCTGCTACAGCAATGCCTCCAAGTTGATGTCTCGGATAGCGATTTTAGGTGTAGACCATGACTCGGTTTGGCTAGTTTCAATTAATTTCCTTACTACCGATACAATACCATTCCTCCATTGAAGTCTGTATACAACTGCGCTAGTCATATGTTATTGGATTTGGACACATAACACATAAGACATGTTAATGGTAATACATAATGCGAACCTAAATACGCTTTCTTTATTCACAGGTACATCTGCACCAGCCATCTCAACCAGGACCCGCTCAAAATGTACTTTAGCTGCATAAGGCAACGTGGAGGCTGGAACAATAATCCATCAGCACCACAGTTCCGCCAGGCTTACCGCAAAACACTTGTCCATGCAGCAGTAACACCATCCAGAAATGCCAATGCAACTCCACAACTTGATGGCATCTGTTTCCCGAGGAGCCAGGCACACATCAGTGACTTGCTCACTGCAAAGAATGAAGAAGAGGACCATGCACAGTGCAGCATTGCACAAGGTGCTTCCACTCCCCCAGAAGCAGCTTTATTTGACACTGATCATTTTGCCTTAAGTGGCTTTGTCATCATATGTGTCATAGGTGTCATCATAGGTGTCATAGGTGTCATCATTGTCATAGGTGGCTTTGTCATCAGACGCACAACAAAGAAACGCTCATGTGCAGAGTGTGCAGCATTGCTTGTGAGTGACACGATGGTAAGCCTGCTGACAGTACTTAAGGACAATGGTGGCCTCATTGAACCCTCAAGGTTTGTGCATGCTGCATTGCATGCTGCTGAGTGTGTGATGCGCTGTCACACCAATGTGCACAAACAGCATATTGAAACAGTCACTCTCAAGGCATTCCGAGAGTTTGCTCACAAGAACGATACTTTGCTTCAAGAAATAACGCACTACCATGAAGAACCGGAGCATGTCATCAACGTGACAAAAGTTTTGCAAAGCAAATATGTTGCGCTCCGACTGCGTGCTATTGGCCGAAGAATCACCGAACAGAGCAGAGGGGCATACATAAGACATCAAACGACAAAACACATACTCTTCTTGCATCAGTAGACATGTGGAATAGGCAGCACCTTCAGAGACCTAACGCAACAGTGGAGCACGGAATCCACCTGGGCTTCTTTAACGTGCACTGACATCGTGTAGTAAACGGGATTTGACATTTCGCCTCCACTGAAATGCAACCGCCACAGCCAGAATTTGATCCTGCAACCATCGGCTCAGCAGCCGAGTGCTATTGCCACTAGACCACAGTGACAGGGCAGTGCGGTACACGACCATCATGACAGAGGCGCGACATTCAAGCAGGTCAGTGTTTGCTGTGCGAGGTGATGACGGTGACGTGTGCGCCTGCAGTGTGTGGTGGTTCGGTGCTGTGCAGTGTTGAAGCCAGCTGGTTCTTGCTGGACATACGGTCCAGGAAATCTGAGAGCGACCACTACTGTGTACTGCAACACCAAGGACCTGTGTTCCTGCTGGGCAACCGGGGCAGAAAACCAAGGGCCTGTGTTCCGTGCTGGGCAACTGGTCCAGGGAGCCAGACGAGGTGGTCATGTTCTTGGGCCACTGTGGTGACCAGCCTTGCCACTGGGGCTGTCACTCCAGCCATCGCTGTCGTCAACACAGTAGCTCGAGGTGCTGTGTGACCTCCGCAGCCGGCTGCCGCGGCTGCTGAAAGAGTCGCTACGGTGTAAGGGCCGCTGCTGGAGTCCAACAGTCCCGTGGATGGACACACATTGCCGGCGTCTTGCCAACCACTTTCTCGTTGCAACTGACACCTGCCTGGAAGCGTCCATGACAACATGCAGGGAATCATGACCAGACTGTCACTTTCGTTTGTTCTGGACATACTAGTAGCAGCCGTAGGACTGCATAGATACAGTGCATGTGTAATGTCACCTTGTACATAGAATTCTATGTAATATAGATTGTGTGTGCGTGTGTTCTCGAGAGCAGTGCATTCCTCGGTGAGTGGTCCTGGTTTCAGCATCACATGGTTTACATTTACCATTGTGACAATCTGGCAAGCCTGTCAGGACACAACTCGTAAAAACCTTGAAGGAAATATTGCTCCTCGAGTGCACCCTCACAGAAGTTTGTCCAATCATGGGTACAGAGATTAGGTGTTGTTGGTATTCAGCTAGGATTGTCTGGTGCAGAATAACGTATTGAGACCGAACAGGTGAGGCAGAGAGATGAATGTGCTGCTGAGAGAGAGGCAAACAGGGAGGGAGACGAAAGGGCTAGGCAAATCCTTGAGCTAAAGCCATAGCTTCAGGAAGGAGCTTCGAGGGGAGCTGCCGCAGCCCACCCTGGTCTTATGCCTTTGCCGAGCAACGTCTTTTTGGTAATCAACCCACAAAAGTTGCTTACAATGTTTGATAAGTGGTGTGATGATTTACACATGTTACTTGCAAAGATCTAAATGTATGGCAACAGGACAAGACTGGCCCCAAAAGAAGTGGGCACTAACTAGCTGTCAGCATGTGCCTGAGTGGCAAAGCATTAACTTTCATTGGCCAAATGACTCCCACTGATTCTTTGGACTATGACAAAATAAAGAAAGCCTTGCTGCAGAGGTTTAGATTCACTGCGCAAAGATACCAGGAAAAGTTCTGAAAGGCACGGGCAGAAGATGGAGAAACTGGGAGACAGCTGCGAGACTGTCCAGGTATTTCGACCACTAGATCGACACGGTCAACACGTAGAGATCATTTGAAGGCCTTCATGACCACATGCTCGCAGAACAGTTTATCTAGTGCTGCAATCGAAAGCGTACAGTGTTCTTGAAGGAACAAGAGTGCAAGACACTTCAAGAACTAGCTGACGCTACTGACCGTTTTATTGAAGCACAAAATTTGTCAAACCTCGGAAAGGGACCAGACGACTCAAGAGACTTAGAGGAATCCCGACAATGCTCCCAGAAAACTGCTGGCAAGGTGTACGTTCTGCAAACACCTGGGATATCAAGCGCATGAATGTTACAAGACCCCATCAAAAAACTGATGAAGTGCAAGGACTGTGGAAAAAATGGTCATAAGAGTGAAGACTGCCAGAGTGCGAAGGCAGAGAAAGAGTTCAGCATGCGTGGTCAATGACAAACTCAACAGTTGTCCTTCGAGTGACAAGGATGCAAACCGGAAAGAGGAGAAAAATCGTGGTCCACATGATGAAAAAATTAAAGAAAGGAAAACACCATTTCTGGTAAAAAAAGATTAAGAGTCCTCCGAGACACAGGTAGTAACACCGCAATTATCCAGAGAGATCCGGTTCCAGATAAACAACTGACCGAGAAGAGCAGCAGAGTCCTACTCATTGATGGCTCTGAAATAGAAGTCCCTGAAGCCAAGATGCATGTAGACAGCCCTTACTTCACCAGCCACGTAACAGCATTATGTATGGACGAGCCACTGTACAGCTTGGTGCTCGGCAACTTACCAGGTGTCAGAAGCCCCATGAGCTGGATATTAAGTAAAGACAACCTGCAGTGGACCAGACAGAGAATACGACATTCAATTACAGTGTCCAAGTTGTAGAGCATAATAGCATAGACAGAATAGCTCCATTGTGCGTGCCCGGGATAAAGTGGTGAGACATTAGCAAAGATCAGTTGGCAGAGGAGCGGCAGAAGGACAAAACACTGAAATCCTTGTTTACCAAAGTAGATAGACACTTTAAATTGCCTAAACGCCACTCATACTCATTTATCGAAAAAGGTGGACCTCTCTACAGGCGACATTGCCTTACTGCCGGCAGGAACTTCAACCAGCTAGTTGTGCCGAAGACATTCAGGAGAAACATTCTTGAAGTCGCGCATGAAAGTCTGATGGCTGGACAGCAAGGCATTCGGCGAACAATTGAAAGGATCTTGGGATACTTTATTGGCCAGATATGCATGGCAACATAAAAAGGTTCGTCAAATCTGTGACCAGTGTCAGCAAACAACACCAAAAGGCCAAGTTGGTGTTGTGCCTTTGGGCAACATGCCTGTTCGAGCGTGTTGCAGTCGATTTGATCGGCCCCTTCTCACTGAAATCGGAGTGTGACAACCGCTACGTTCTAGCCCTGATTGACTTTGCCACCTGATATGCCGATGCCATTCCTGTCCCTGCAATTTATGCTGTGCATGTAGCGGAAGGCATGATCGAGATTTTTTCTCGAATTGGGCTACCAAGGGAGATCGTAAGCGACCAAGGAATAAACTTCAGAGCGGAACTCATGGAAGAGGTAGGCTGTCTTCTCGCCACCAAGTTCCTACAAACGACCCCAAACCATGCCATGGCAAATGGGCTCGTAGAAAAGTTCAGTGGAACTCTGAAGAGCATGCTGAAGAGGATGTGCCAGGAAAGACCCCGACCCTGGGACAAGTACCTCGCCCCACTCCTTTTTTACCTACCGGGAAGTGCCGCAAGCGAGCCTAGGCTTCCCACCTTTTCAGCTTATTTGTAGACACCACATGCGAGGACCGCTGACGGTGCTTAAGGAGCTGTGGACTAACGAAGACATCGACGACGAAACTCACAAAACCTACACATATCTCATCTCTCAGGCAACACCTTGAGAAGAAGTGCGAACTCTCTCATGAAGAACTGGTGAGTGCACATAAAAGATAAAAATATTACGACCGGAGAAGTTGCCCTCGAAAGCTAAACATCAGCGATGAAGTACTTCTATTATTGTCGAGAGATTCTAGCAAGTTCTGAGTTCTGAGTTTCTGAGCATAAGTGGAAAGCAAAAAAATTTTCCACATTAATATGCTAAAAAAATTACAAGGAACACGAACAATTCCCACCGCATTAGGTGTCTGTCATGACCAAAGTCGACCCAGGCACAGCCGACAAGAACGAGGAAAAACCAAGCGAAGAACCACACCAGATTCCATCCCCTAGCCCATTTCACACACTGACAGGGGCTCGAGATATTTGTCAAGTTAACATCAAGTCACATGAAAATCTCAGTGTCGAACAGCGCTCAGAGGTGCTCGACTTGTTTAAAGAGTTTGAGGTCATTTTCTCTCACCTACCAGGACAGACAGAACTTGTTGAGTATGTACTGCATTTTACGTCTGATAACAGCACTCATTTTCAGTTTCTTACGTCAAAGGGTCCCATAACATACATGCATAGAAGCAAATTGCCTGAGCCGCACGTAACTCTGGTGCACCACGCTTTGTTATGTGTTTTTGCTTGTGTTTACGCTCTCTTTGTCTGTGTCGTTCTTTGACACGATTGTGTAGACACACCACTGGACCTTTAGTGAATTTGGCGGAACTTGGCGACGTTTGTCTTCTGCATCTTCTGTCTCTCCCCAAAAGTTGTAAACAACTTTCTTAAACAGGGAAAAGGGAGGGGGGTGTTATAACGTCTCCAGTGGGCGTTATAAGCTGACAATTAAGCATCAAACTTGAAGCAGGCTTATAGATGTCTTGCCTCCATGATAGTTTTCGGTGCTGGCACCTACATCATCACGAGCCAAGTTGAGTTGGTATGTGCCCCGATTTTGCGCAGCTCTGATATAGGCCTTGATCGTTCATCTGGAGTGCTGGCAGTTTCATCACACTGTCTGCTATTGTACAGTCTGTATATCCACCTGACTGGGTCAGTAAATTTTGAGCTCTCTCTTTCCTTTCTTTTGCAGAACTCAGCACTATAACTGCCCCCAATGTACCTGTAAGCTTTTGCTACGCTCGACAAGAACCAATTTATACCTCTTGTCATTTGAATACAGTTTGTTTGGCATTTCAACCTATAAATGTGCCAATCATCATCAAAAGCAGACATGTCACTATCAGAAGTGTTCATGCTTTCAAGGAATAGTTGTAAATAACGTATATGTTAGGCACTTGTTTTTCAGACTTTGTCTCGCCTACGTATCTGTGGCTCCTTGTTCCAATATTCATGTGAACCCACATCACGTTCTCTACTGTCCCTTTAGTTTAACATCTCTTCACATGAATTCCGATATAGCTTGCCTGTCTGGTACGTAATCACAATGGTGCTGAATATTCATAAGGTTAAAAAATTGAAATAATGATGATTGCTTTTGGGATTATATAGCTCAACCATGAACCTCACTCACTCATCGCAACAGCAGCCTTATTGCGGGGAAGGAATGGGACACTGTCCCATTCCTCCTAAGTTACGCTCGAAAGGAAAAACAAATTCAGCACCAAAAATTTTCTTGCTAGGATTAAACTTCTTATTCTAAACACTGTAATGCTGATGCACGTTCCCAGTGAACAACTGGTCGCAGTGGTGCACCGACGCGGGGGGTTTCGGGGTTTGTAACCCCCCCCCCCCCCCCTGAGGCCGACCTAACCCCTCTCCCACTCCGCAACTGCTCCTATGTCCAAGAAGAATGCGGCGCTAATATCTCTGCAAAACGCCGAAAAAATAATCAAAATAATAATCACCATTGATGTTACTATTATTTGGCATTTTATTTACTTTTTTACACACGAAACAGCTGTGTAATCGCGTGTGCCGCCCTTCGTGAAAAATTGAACCTCCCCCTGGCAGAGATCCTGGGTGCGCTACTGACTGGTCGAAGCACACGCAAACAGCTTTAAATCTGGGAGGGGTGCTATTGTCACAGTAGAAATTCGATAGTGGTTCTTTGAGGGGGAAATGTTCCTAATTTCTCCTTCTCTTACAAGTGTCATGGCCAAGCACTTATTGGGGAAGGGGATAGCGAAGTGAAGAAGAGAGTGGAAAGAACAGGCCACCTTCTTGTAACACCGGATCGTGATGCTTTTTAATCTTGGACAGCTCTAGCCAGCAAAGACTCGTGCCACTACAGTCAGGCTATTGGCATGTTAACATTGTCTCACAGGTGGTCAGCGGTTGTTTTTTAACAAAACGCAGGAGAGATACATTAGTTGACCCACTCCTCCAGAGCCACTCCTCAATAAAGCCAGAATCCATCATGCAGAAAAACTTGTTCAGGGTGCTGCTTTTACGCATTTTTTTAACCAAACACCCTTTCCCAGAATATGATACTTTACACGGCATTTTAAAAGTTAAGCTAATAACATACAAGTCAGATGTGCTATAATATCAACACACCTTGGAAAAACAGTTCCCACCTGTGTGCCAAGGTCATGAGTGTCTCAATTCAATGCAAAGCCCCCTCTTGAAATGATAACAATGCCGCAAGCAAGGTGTGGGTATGCGCAAGTGTTATCCTACTGTACGTTTGTGTTTTTCTGCACATTTACTTAAATTACGCAGCACCAAGCCCAGCTTCACTCAGTTTAAACATGTTTCAAGCTAAAGCATGGTGTGCTTACACTGCTTATCACTAGCCTAGTGTTTGCTTTATGGTTACGTTGCATATCAAAGCAGTAGTGCTCTTTTACCCTTTCCCAGTGCAGCAATTTTTTTTATTTGACAACTTCTGCGGCTGCTGTAAATATTACATAAATGAATGAAGCTACACAAAATATATTATAGAGCACTTCCAATAAACTATTATGAATTCCCACCCACTTTCACCACTGGCGCAGTGTTTACCATTTTAACACACCAGCTCGAAGTCACATGTCAGTTTCACAAAGCGGCATGATTGGGATAACCTTGCAACGGTGGTGCCGTCAACAATTAAAATTTCGTTGCAGGTAGTTATCACACAAGAGCAAAACATTGGTATTAGTACAGTGCATGATTATATTACTCTTAAGGAAATGGTAATCTCATTACAATGGTATATGCGTTTCTGTGTGGCACTGTTTCAAACGCTACTTCACTGAGCGAATGTAAGTACCGCTTTCATGGCAAGCAAACGAGTGGCGACAACCGCAACTACAAACAATATGAAGAGTCGCCCTAGATTGATGGTGGTGATGAGCTGGCGCGAATCATGCAAGCGAAGCTCATACGGAAGAAAAGCTTCGGCAAAAGCGAGCGCAGAGGACGAGACAACAGAGGGAGGAGAAAAATGCGTGCCCGATCGGTATTTATTACTGGAACGTGCACAGGGTGTAACGTCGCGGAATCCTTTAACCAACGATGCAATGAAAACATGCAAAGTGTTTTAAAACTTTTGAGCATAGCGTAATTTGGCGCAGACTCATTCGTCCTCTCTTCAAGACTGCTACGTCTCCGCCGTTTTCCCATCAATCCAAGTGCCATACACACCAACCTGCTAAGTCGCGACGTCGCCGCAGGCCCACAGATCTGGCATACTTCAGCAAAGGCACTGCAAAAAAGTGTTGCACCTGTTAGGGCAAAGTCAAAACAAACTACTCACCTTTCACGTCTCCATCGTGTTCTCATCAATGCAAGCACCTTGCACACCAATATGGCAGCCGCAACGTCGCCGCAAACCATAAGCCTGGCGTCTCCAGCATCTTCAGCAGCTTTCAAGAAGAAAGGCACCGCTCAACACAGACACGGTTGCACCGTTGCACTACTACAGCCACGGCTGCTTGCACGCATCGAGAAACCTCACGGCAGAAACGAAACCAAAGCTGCAGAAATATATGGCTTGTAGACAATTTGCAAGCCAACGCGAACCAATCCGAAGCCTGTACTTCCCATAATTACCACGGTGGTTGAACGATCGCAGCGCCAGATGACCCTCTAGTTTATAGCAAGAAACTCTATGGGTAGAAGCAACTCTATGGAATGAGGCGCACTTTATCCACGCAAAATAACTGAAGAGTATGTGTGTCTAATCATCATCGAATATTAAACAGGTGGGAACCATTCCGCGGGCTTTAGAGTTGGCACAGATGATTGTGGTTCGGTGAAAGAAAGGACGCTAATTTGTGGAGCCCAAGTCAGGAGCACGGCTAAGCGTCCGTGGGGGTAAGGGAAAGGGACTTGGAGAGAAACAAGAGGAAACCCATGGGGGAGGGCTCCGGAGGGCTCCGGAAATTTAGACCACCTGGGTAGAGTGTACTAGGAAAAGGTTTTTCTAGTACACTCTAACCTGGGGTTCTTTAAAGGGCAACTCCAGTGATTTTTCAGTGTCCACTGATCTTAATGAAATGTTCAATATGTATTGTCCTCGGCACTCTAATAATACATGTCAAACCAGGCGGTTGCAAGACATTTAGTTTTCCTGGTAACGAATTTTAAAATCTTTTAGCAATTCCCCTGCGGGCCACCCTGTCTTGTTGACGTCATGACCTTCAACGCTGGCTACCCGAGCCTGCGGGACATCAAAAGCAAAATGGCGGTACTTCAGCGTTAAAATCGTCGCTGTCAAGTTCAGAGAAGCTGGCATAACTCAATACATCATTGGGCGGTCTCGCCACTGTCATTTTTCTCCATATTTCTGATGGCGGGAAGGCTGTGACGTCATCGCATACGCTGCAAGAAGCGTCTACCCGTTTTGGTTTCGGTTTGAACACGTCTTTCGGTCGGTTACTTAAAATTATTGGTGCGTTTCTGAGCAAATTGAACCACCATGGCTGCTACAGGACTATCAGTAATATTCGAAAACATTGATATCAGAGCATGGTGAAAAAACTGCCGGAGTACACAGGCCTCTGGCATTTTCGCCTCCGCTGAAGATGCGACCGCCGTGGTGGGATCGAACCCGCGTTTTTCGGGTGGCAGCCGAGTACCATTACCCTGAAAAGTTTTTTTGACATTGCGTCACTGACTAGGCAACACAATTGTGAAATCATTCACACCATAAATGAAGCGAAGCACCATGTGCTAAGGCAGCTATGATGATGATGATTGCGGTTCAGTTAGGGAAGAACGCCAATTTCTGCAGCCCATGTAGGGAGCACGGCTAAGCGTCCGTGAGGGTAGGGGAAAGGCAGTGAAAGCAATAGAGAGGAGAGAAAGGCCGTAGTGGAGGGCTCCGGAAATTTAGACCACCTGGGGTTCTTTAACGTGCACTGACAACACAAAGTACATGGGCCTCTGGCATTTTCGCCTCCATCGAAAATGCGACGGCCGCGGCCAGGATCGAACCCGCGTTTTTTGGGTGGCAGCCGAGTATGGGCTTACTTCCGTCGCCTTTCTCCTTACCACTGATGTTCCTCCTCAACTCGATCTGCCGCGGAGTGTTCGCTAGCGACGATAGTGCCTCCCGCGTCAGCGGCTCTGCCGAGCCTTGCGTAGCGACATAGCGCCCCGATATCCTCACTGAGGTCGCCCGCCTCGGCAGTGCTTACCACGAGACGGTCGTTTTCGGGACATTCGATGTCTTGTGCGCATGCGTGAGCTGCGAGGGTGCGATCTAGGGGCTTTTGCGATGATTTCGTCTTAATCGTCTCCCTAGGTATGGGTACTACCTAGAAAGCATCGCTAGGTGGTTTCCATCCCTAGGGGAGCCAACTTCTGTGCGGGTCGTCCGTCGTATCATGTACGAGGCCGTTGACGTCGAAGTTTTGTGTATGTTGCTGGCGTACGGCGCGCGTTTCGTGTGAGCACGGCCCTTGGTCAGCGACTGAGGTGTGCAAGTGTCGGTTTGGCTGTTTTGAGACACATTTTGCAAAAGTCATTATGCGAACTAATGTTGTGGAATATTTACGTTGTCTAATTAAGTTTATATTTATTGCCCCACTTCCTCAATGCGCCTCATCCAAGGTATTTTTAAAGAGTACATAGATTCTTAGCGCGAGTCTTCTACATCTTCTACGCAGCTGCTGGTCGCAATCGCCCGCAACGTTCGAAGTGCAGAGACGTTGCGTCTCGTCCCCTGTAGCTCAGTTCATGAGCGAGCTAGCTATGTGCACTCAGGGCTGAACAGTACCCCGATAGTATCTTACAGATAGCTTGGATTATCTGTATTGAGGTAGTAGTTCTTGTGGGTGCGACGCGCGTGATGCGATGCACTGTATTCCTTCAGGAAATTCGCGTGGACGAAACCACTTAGCTGTTATGTATGATAAGTAAAGGTAAGGTACTAATAATGCGGATTCACCGCTGTGACAGCGCGGTCCTTCTCTGTTGCTGTTTGCAGGACAGCCGACACGACACGTTCGAACGACCAAGACGTCTTTCGTCAATTCTAAAACAAATATCCTTTAAGACCTGTAAACGTGTAGCTAGGGGATAAATAGAAGCGAAATGTTTAGAGGCGAGGCAAGGTTGGCTTTATTCAAGTGGTACGATCGTGCATGTTCATCCTTGTGCTTCTGCAACTTTGTTCCTGTGGTAGTTAAAAGTGCATTTTTAGAAATAGCTTCCCTTTGGCCACAAGTCATTTCTAAATCAGGATGCGCTGGCATCTCTAAATCAATCAGGACAGGTCTATGTGCACGTGTGCCAAAAAGCGTGTCCAAGATTGTGTTGGAGTTTGCCACCTCCCACTTTCATCGGAGCATTACTTCCGACTTGTGAGGTACTTTCAGTGCTGCATGGGGTTTAGTGCAGCCCAGTACTGTTTACTGTTTTCACTATTCGATGAGGGCACCGCTTCAACGACCACTGCCATTTCCAGGGCAAAAGCAGGTAGATGGCACCCATAACATTTGTAGCAGAAATTTTTTTCTTCATTCTGAACCCAAGTTGTGAGCAGAATTTGGTTTCGTGTGTTGCTCCATTGAGAAATGTGTGTCCTTTGCCAACGTTGTTTCATTCCTTGACTTCTCCTTTCATCATATTTGTGCCTGTCTAGTCTTGACACCACACATGCTCCCTTACTAGTTCCAAGTTTTACAGCGCCAATGGCACACGGACAACATATGACACACAGCGCTGTGTGTGTCATTATATGTTGTCTGTGTGCCATTGGCACTATAAAACTTACGATGTTACACCAACTAGCCCAACGCTCAGCCATGGTGAACTTACTAGTTCACTTTGCATACATGAAAATGTAATTTTAACTGAACTCCTTCAGCATCTCTTGTAAATTCATGCAACTTGGACAAAAGTCGTACCCAAGGTGAATCTGGCCACCTATTTGTCATACCTGCGTAAACGCATTGCTGCTGAACAGCTATGGGTTTACGCATACGTTACATTATGACACTACAGTTTGAGGCAAGAACTGTTTGGCAATTCTATGTGAGCCGCTCATGTTTCCTTCCTTGTTGCCTTCTCACAGATGCAGCTCAACCTTCCTTACACTGATGCCTTGTTTATTAGTCAAGGAAGCTATGAGGGGCTGTTTCAGAACCTTCACCCATTTTATTATAGTTACTAGTATCTTCTCCATTAACAGGCAGCCGAAATGACAAGGCCTGATGGAAACACACAAGTTGTTGCTTTTCTTCATGATTCCGCTGCTCATTACAATCAATCTTAACTCGCCCAATTTTCCGAAATTTTGTTCCTATTGACTAGCATTCTCTCCTGCATAGCATTTGCTAAAAATTTCAGAGCATACGTACAGTAAGCGCTTTTGTTTTTACGTAGACGTTTACAGCAAAACTGTTAGCCTCCAGGATGTCGGAATTGTTCATGCAGACGTGCAAAAATATTAATAAATAATTCCATCCTTGAAGGTACCTAATAAAATTCTGCACGAGGTACAGAATCTTTCACTATGCTCCTA
Source organism: Hyalomma asiaticum (assembly GCA_013339685.2). NCBI lineage: Eukaryota > Metazoa > Arthropoda > Arachnida > Ixodida > Ixodidae > Hyalomma > Hyalomma asiaticum. The sequence continues at coordinate 21,737 of JABSTT010002142.1, read as the reverse complement.
ATAATATAACGGTGCTATAAATAACATAATGACGTGTACATTTCAGAGTAAACCCTCCTACCTACCCTTTCACGTTGGCGCATGTTGCAAAGTGAAAAGTCAGACAGGTGGGAAATAAAGAAAGGTACCTTGTGCTTTTCCATTCAACTTGCATAAACCTTATATGCTAAGTCTGTTTACATTCCCAGCTATTTTTAACTTTACTCCTTGATTTCATGGTAGTACATCAATAATTGCTTATTAAATGATGAAGCAATGTTAAATGCTGCATTTTCATATGTGTATCAAAAGCTATCTTTTCTTTCTTCTGTTCAAAATACTATGCGACCTGAATATTAAATCTGAGAAATTGTTTCATTTATTGGTATTACAAGTGATGCACCTCATTTTCTAAAATTTCAGCTACCACTAGTATGCTGGTCACAGGTAAAAACGCCAATCAACAAATGAACGCGAGAGATCCTGACATACTTGCCAAGTATTTTTGGCAAAGTTTCCATGCTGATAGTGGCAGTCATGCTTAGGAGTTTAGTTTCACAAATCTGTGATGAAAGTGACTGATTGATTTACTTGTGGGGTTTAACGTCCCAAAACCAGCTCCGATTATGAGAGACGCCATGATGGAGGTCTCCGGAAATTTCGACCACCCATGGTTCTTTAACATGACATCGCACAGCACACGGGCCTCAACATTTCGCCTCCATCGAAATGCAGCTGCCGCGGCCGGGATTCGATCTCGCTACCCTCGGATCAGCCGCCGAGTACCATAGCCGCTAGACCACCGTGGAGGGGATGTGGTGGAAGTGTCAGCCCAGAAATGGCTCTGGACATGCATAAGCTTCCTGTGTAAACGTACAACCAGAAGTGGGAAAGTGAATAAGTGTCACTCAGAAACAACAATAAAGAATTATATGCATTTATTGCATCACACTGCACAACTACAATATTTGAGTGTTTAACTCAATTACAGCACAAATGTTGCTTTGCATTTATCATTAATTATAGTAATTCCAGCACAACCATCACACAATAATTTTAAAGTGGTAGACAACTCGCATACTTAGCAGCGACTTGATTCCTGGCACATCAGTGTTAGCAACCATTCACACTACTTGTACAAGAAATGAGAAAGAACAGGCTCTCAGGGCCCTTTGTTCAATGGAAAAAAATGTAGAGAGCACTTATAGCCCATCAATTCAAGGTTACAAGTGTATATACGAGTCATCAATGCACTGCATGTGAACACATGTGCCGTTCATCAAGCAGCATTTAACCAGAACACTGGTCTGTAAAGGTTCACTTTTGCTGGCCTCTCGGTAGTGTCATCTAGCTGTCATCCCTCCATGCAGTGTGGCCACCTGGGGGGTGATCGGAGATGGTATTTTTGCGAAAGTGTTCGGAATCGCCGCACGCGATTGGCCAGCGCCGCTCCGGTGTCGTCATCCGCGGGGCGTGCCCACGGAACACCTGCCTATAACCAAATTAGAGAAGAGAAACTGTACCTTTGACAGTGCAACAAAAAATAAGGGTAGCGGTGGCGTCCTAAACTAAAATATAAGGTCAAAAGATGGTGCTGCATGTACGATCATCATCATTGTTTAGATGTAATATGGTCGCTTTGTTTCTGGCGCCTACGCCTTTTGGCCTTATTGAGAGCCCCTAGCAGGAAAATTTCAAACTAAAATATGGGGTTAGGTTAGTAGTTCCACTCTGCTCGCAACTTGATGGAACGCGCCGCGGTTGGGTTTTTTTTGCCACCTGTAGCGACTTGTGGAACGTCGAGCCTTGCGGGGCCCCGAGATTTCGGTGTCATCAAATTGACATCAATTCCCTGTCAATCATTTTCAAACCGAGCTGCTATGCGGAGAACGATGCCCGAGGCCGCTCGCTCAGTGAACGGTTTACGAACGATTTACGAACACTTTGCGAACAGCGGCCGCGGCAGCGGCTCCGCTTAGATTGAAACCGCGGCTGCGGCTGCGCAATGTTGCATCACAGAGGGAAATGGCGGTCCACTTGGGCGCTGAGTCCTCGCATTGTCGTCGCTGAAATAGGACGCGGAGCAGTTGGAGGTTCGCGATGTATTTGGGGATTTGACAGGAAGTGAATTCCGGCGTCAATTTCGCCTGTCGATGTGAACAGTACGTTGGCTGTGCACCGAACTTGATCCCGAGAGAGAGAACAACTTTATTTTAGGGAAAAAAAAATCCTCGCCGCCACCTCCTCTGCTCGTCTGATAGCCTGGAGTTGTTTCTCCAGGCTTGAGTCACGGAGGACGGTGTCCCACGCTTCAGGCGAGGAAGTACTCAGGAGATCGGAAATCGGGTGCCAAAGAGCCCGTGGAATGTCGACGGAGAGAAAAGAGATGCGCATGTTGATGTTCTTTGCTAGTGGAAGTTTCCAGCGCGCTGTCGGTAGTGAAGAGTTTGTCGGGCTTTCACAGTTGAGGTGCACCTCCAAAAATGCGAGAAGGAGCCCCTCTGCCTCTGAGCACCCGCAGGCCGAGATGCACGTTTTTGTGCGAGGACATGTCAGCAGCAGACGACGACACAAAATTTAGATATGACGCCACTTACGCGCACGCTTCTTGTTTTTCGCGCCCGCGACGCCGCTTAGCGAACCTGCAGAGAAAGATATTGATGCTTAAGAGCGTGTTTCCGTCTGAGAAGAAAGCACCGTTTTTAAAAGGAGCAGCTTTCTTCATTTCTCGGGAGAAACATTTTGGCTTTCAGAAGCAGACGACAAACGGAGTACGTCATCATCCGAGGAGCGCGCCGCTTCCCCATTGGCCACGCCGGCCGCGCTCCTCCCATTCTCAAAGCATTGCTCAAAGCTATCGTGGACCACCCACTTTTTGACGTCAGTGTTCGGAAAGCGTTCTCGAGCGAACAGCCGATCTCCGATCGCCCCCCTGTAATTTGTGAATAAAAGACAATTCTTGAGGCCACATCTAGCACTTGCAGTGCCCCTGAGACAAGTTTTGGACTTCAGTGGCCAAATAATTTTCAGAGCCCTTCACAGCTACATGCATGCAACCACCCACTCCTAGAATACGATGCTTTACCATAAGCCAACTCAGGTTTTTGTACCTTTTTGTTCCTACTTCAACATTCATTTTATATATAAAACACGATAATAACACAGGGTGACTTATAACCATAAGGTAGCTTAGAAACTGCAATGTCCCCATAATAAACATTGGTACTTTTCGCTCTTATTCAACTACATTCATTATCTTATGACACTTAAAGAATCAGAAAATATAATGGCTTCCTGCGATTTTGTTTTGTGGTATGCTGCCAGCTCTATAATTGCCTCTGCTGTAAATATACTAGTTTCAGTCAACAGAACATCATATTTTAAGAAACATGGAATTCATCCTAAAGGAGCACAATTAAATGACACACTAGTAGGAAGACAAAACAACACAGCTGCAAACTAACAACTGTTTTTACTAAAGACAGATAGCAGGCATATACCGTATGTCACTACAGGCTGAACAGGCGCACCGATACAAGGAAACTTGGAATTAGGCACAGGAAGTTATCTGACCTTACCATCAGATATCAAGTCATATTGATATTTATCATTCAACGTAGAACTAAGGAGCATTACATTAACATTCTGTCACACACATAGAATTCATTACGTTTTTTTTTCTTCTACAGCACACTTTGAAAATGTACTTTTGCCTATTTGTTAAGTGTTTGAATTTTGCCTTTATTTGATGCTTGTTTGCATTGCCGGTTGCACGTGATATTTATCCTTGTTTGAATTTATGTGAATTTGTAATTTCTTCCATTTGACTTTTAAAATATATTATTTTATCATTTGTAATTATAATAATGATTCTTTTATTTATGATTAGTCTTCCCTTCTTTTGCGGACGCACTAGAAATTGTATAAAATATATAATTTCACTGTTTGCCGAGATTCTTGTAACCCCCATTTAGTTTTTGTTAGGAGGTCCCCCCGACAGTTTTTACTTCGGGACATCCGATTGTGCATTTATATGTCTGTGTTCTTGTATTTTATTTCGTCATAATGTGAAAGAGCTACTCAATTGAAGCTTGTATTGGCTCACTCGTGCAGTTGTGAAAGCTGTTGGCGTATAAGGAAAGCATTATCATCATGAAAACAATGTGCACAGTTTCTTCACTTTCGCTGAAAATGAAAAATGACTGCCTGGCTGTGGATTTGAACCACCGACTGCGGGTTGTAAAAGCTGTTCGCGTATAAGGAAAGCATTATCATAATGAAAACAGTGTGCACAGTTTCTTCACTTTCACTGAAAATGAAAAATGACTGCCTGACTGTGGATTTGAACCACCGACTGCTGGGTTGCAATGCCGGGATGCTAACTATTCAGCTACTGTTCGTCACTGAATTGAGCATTTTAAAACGGGGTTTCGTATTCATGAAGAAGTAGACATGGCACGTTCATAGCATGTATAAGCTGGGCATCTAAGAAGATACAAGCATAGCTGAGCCATGTGAATTTCTCAGATTTTCCACTTAAGTAGGTAGGAAAGAGAAAGAATGAGGTAAAGGAAGAGAGCAAGAAAGAAGGAAAAAGGCATGCACATGCCAAGCTTCGATTCACCCCTTTTTGCCAATGGTGGAGGGGCTCCTAATTTTTTTACACTGTTTTTCATTATGAATTTTTCAGAGCAATTAAGGATTGCACTGATGTAAATGCATACCTGGCAACGTAGGGACTTTGAAAATTGGGAAACTTGAAAAGCGATGGAGGGCAGCACCAAAAGAAAAAAAAAAAGAACTTGCGCATTTTTCTGTTTCTCACTTAGCGGCACTGTAGTAATGCCATACAACTCTCGGTCATTGCCAAAAAAATTCTCGGTGTCGATGACCATACCAGTACTAGTACTTAATTATAGTGTCTGCATTTAATTACGCATGTGTGTAGGGCAAAATGTGCCATGACCCACGAAAGCTACTTGCACTTTCCCACACTTATTTACATGATTTGCTGCACAATGGCGCTGTAGAGCAGCGAAGTTAACTTTGCGTGCACTGCACTGTTATTGCATGTTCCTTGTCAAGATAAAGATAACACACTAAACTGTAGACAACAAAACCCACACACAAACGAAGCGGCCTCTCCACCCTCTATATCGCTGGGCAGAGGGGAGGGTGCTGCAGCAAAATACTTGTATTCCTCAAGGTCTGAGAAATTATGTAACTGTTGTCCCCTACCTTTTCATGGTGGTGGTAGGGTTGTTTATCAGAATTATGGCCGTGCCTATATAGTCAGGACTGATCAGGAATTGGGAGTCTTCTGGGCAAATCGGGAGAGTTGGCATGTACGTAAATGGCACAGTTGCAGCCACGATATGAATACGAGTTACGCCCTATTAGACAGCTCTGCAAATTTTTACCAGCTAAGGTTCTTACGGTGCACTGACATTGCACAGTGCAAGAGCCGCAACTTTTCGCCTTTATGAAAGTGCAGCTGCCGGTGGCAGGATTGTGCAACGTCCGGATCAGCAGCCTAGTGCCACAGCCACTAGACGACCGTGGCGGTGGTCTAGTGGACGCTCTAAGAACAGTAAAAGCCAAACAACAGCTGAGGCCTTGAAGCTTCATGTTCTTTTTTTCAAGTCCTTTTCCCTCGAACGTATTATCCAACCCTGAACACCGAGGCCGGCACAAGTGGATACTTGCTGGGCAACACCCTAGACATTTTCTATAACCCTTGTAGTGTCTTTAAAGACTATAATGAAACAGCTTCCACAAAACCAGAAATACACAAGGTTTGTCTTTAAAGTATTGAGACCGTCTGCAATGAATGCATCAGTGCACGCACGTGTAGCGCAGCCCTCGGAGGTGGGATTTGTCATGGGGGCTCCGAGTCTGAGCAAGTAATGCACCAAGCAGCAGTTGCATCCCAGCTCTGATACTATGAGAACTTGGAGTGGGGCAAGGGCTGCTTCCGAATGTTTGTCACGGCAGAACACGTACTAAATGGAATGCGGCCTGGAGCAGCGACACACGATTAAATTATGGTTTCACCTATGCAAAGGACGCTTGAAGATGCATGCGTTCATCAGGGAGGTTTTAAAGATGACGGCTTAAGGGTGCACAGCAAACCTTTGAAGAAATGGAGTGGTCTGGATGCCCTTGGATGAGTGGATCGATTGTAAGTATGGCTAGAGTTTGAATTCTGGCTGTCATTTTTTGCGAGGAGAATTGCTGAAAACCTCTGAGACGAATCATTGATGCCGTGTTCCGCAATGAAGTCCTTGAATGCTTTAGTGAAACCATCAAATGGAAAAGACTGCAAATTGATCATCACTGGACACAGCAGTCGACAACGCTCAAGCGCACACCACCCTTCATGCAACAACCTCCGTGGCCAAGGCAGGGGTTGCAACGTTGCACAGCCATCATACAGCCCCGATGTGAGCCTGGCAGACTTTTGCTGCTCCTAAAGCTCAAGGGAAGCTTGAAAGGTCACCAATGCAACAATTCTGCCGTCATCCAATAGGTTGTCACAATCTCTCTGAAGTAGGTTATGGTAGCCGACTTGCAGGGAGCCGTTCCAGCATGAGAATCGCAACGACATAGTTGTGCACCCTTGCCAAAGGGGACTATATGGGTTATGGTAGCCGACTTGCAGGGAGCCTTTCCAGCACGAGAATTGCAACGGCATAGTTGTGCGCCCTTGCCAAAGGGGACTATATGGGAGAACCCAATAACTTGTACCGATCGGACCAGTAAATTCCTCTCACCAGACCCAGTCTCATTACCTTATGGACGAACCCTTATGCCGTATCGCGGCAAGGCAAGCCCGTTTATCGCACCCCGAAGTGCGCATGCTCGTGCGGATTCACAGGGAATAAAAGCACCTGCGCTATCGTTAATAAAGCATTCCACTGTTTGAACCTGCTGAGTCCGTTGTTGTTACCCGCGCTACAGCAGTGGCGACGAAGATGGGATCTCATGTGAGCATGGTCTGCGAGTGACAGGATCTAACGATGGCATCTCGCCCCCCAGTTTTCGATGAGACGGTGAGCAGTTGGAGCACGTACAGGATACGGCTGGAAGCTTATTTTGAGGGCAATGGAATTACCGAAACGGCCAAACGCCGAGCTCTGCTGGTGTCTTCATTGAGCGATAATGTCGTGCGCATGTTGCAAGGGCGCCTTTCAACCGTGTCGGTTAACAGTCAGACTTACGATGAAGTCGTTGAATACCTCGAGGAACACTACAATCCTCAAGTTAATGAAATAGCGGCGAGTTTCTCGTTCTTCATGCGCAAACAAAGTGATGGAGAGAGCGTTCGGGAATACATTGCCGACCTTCGGAGACTGGCGGAAAGTTGCAACTTCGGCAGCTCGCTGCACCGTATGCTGCGGGACCGCATAGTGTGCGGAATCAGGGACGACGACGCACGGCGGTGCCTATTAACGCGGAAGAAGCTAACTTTTGAGGAGGCAGAAGAATTTGCCATAGCTTCAGAGAAGGCGCTAGGCAACGTTCGTGACATGCGAGAAGCACAGCCAGTGACTACTGGAACCAGTATCAATGTTGTACAGTCGCCGCGAGGACAGCGACCCTGGACAAAGTGGAACAATGCAAGGAACAACCGTTCATGTGAGCGTTGCGGCAGCCCCCACGCGACACAGTCTTGCCGTCATCGAAACACCAAGTGCCACCATTGCGGCAGGAAAGGTCATCTGGCAAAGGTTTGCGGCAGGGACTGCTCTCGGAAACGTGGTGCCTTTGCCGTTGAGGAAATGGAAGGTGAGAGTGAAGAAGAAATGTTGCTAGCTCTTGTCGCTCACAGCTCCGCCAACACAGCTACGTTGAAGCCTCTCGAGGAGGAGTTGACATGGCAGGGCCGCAAATTGCGAATGATTCTAGACACAGGTTCTCCGGTCAGCGTAGTACCGAAGAACATGTTTAAGAAGCATCGCCGATGGTGGCCGGCACTGAAAAAAACGTCGCTCTGCTTAACGTGCTTCCTTGGCCCATTTCCAGTTGTCGGCCAGATAACCATGATGGTTCAGTCTGGATCGACTGTTGTCACAAGCACGCTAATCGTGGTAGCATGTGACGGACCACTGCTTTGCGGCCGCAACACGATAGAGGCCTTCCGTAAGGCGGGTGTGTCCTTCTGGGACACTGCAACCACCTCGAGTGTGAATGCTGTTCGTGATAACAAGATGACGCCTCTGCTCGATGAATTTTCGGATCTTTTCGAGAACAAACTTGTCTGTTGCAAGGGCCCCGCTGTCCAGTTACACCTTAAAGAAGGAGCCCGCCCACGTTTCTGTAAGGCACGTACAGTGCCGTATGCCATGCGCTCCAAAGTTTCGGCCGAGATCAATCGTCTGGTACAAGACGAAGTGCTTTCGTCAGTAAGCACTTCAGATTGGGCAACACCGGTGGTGCCGGTAGCAAAAAAGAACGGCGATATACGGTTGTGCAGCGACTTCAAGTTGACAGTCAACCCGGCGTCGCACTTAGAACAGTATCCCCTGCCCAAAGTTGAAGACATATTTGCGGCGCTTTCCGGAGGCGCAGTCTTCAGCACTCTGGACCTGCGCAATGCGTACAGTCAGCTGCCGCTGGACGATGAAGCTAGGAAGATCGCGGTACTTAACATACACCGGGGCTTTTATTGCTACATTCGCTTAGCATTTGGAATTGCTTCAGCCCCCACCTTGTTCCAGCGACGCATGGAGTCTATTTTGCAAGTTTTGCCGAATGTTCAAGTATACCTCGACGACATCATTGTGGCAGAAAAGGAAAACGACACATCGGTACTGCGGCAGGTGTTTCAGCGGCTTCGTGAACACAACCTGAAGTTGAACAAGGCCAAGTGCCGGTTTAGGGAAGCGCAAGTGTCATTTCTGGGGCACCGCATCGATGCCAAAGGTCTTCATCCTCGGCAAGATAACCTCGAGGCGGTACTGTCCGCGTCGAAGCCAACATCGGTAAGCCAGCTGAAATCTTTCTTGGGCTTAATTACTTATTATGCTAAATTCTTGCCCAACTTGTCAACGATACTGGCTCCCTTATATCGCTTGCTGGCAAAGGGGGTGCTATGGCAATGGGGGCCGTCCCAGGACCACGCATTTCAAGAAGCAAAGGGTGCCTTAGGCAAGGCTAAATTTCTGGTCCACTATGACCCGCAAAAACTTCTTCGACTGGAATGCGATGCGTCATCGGTTGGTTTGGGCGCAGTGCTGTCCCATCGCATCAACGGCGAAGACTATCAGATAGCTTTTCGCTCAAGAACCTTGACGCCGGCGGAGCGCAATTACTCGCAACTGGAAAAGGAAGCGCTCGCCCTAGTTTTCGGTGTGACAAGGTTCAGAGACTATCTTTTCGGCAATAAATTTTGTTTGATAACAGATCAGAAGCCGTTGACAGGGCTGTTCCATCCAGAGAAGCCAATTCCACAGATGGCGGCGGCCAGGATACAGCGTTGGGTGCTTCTTTTATCAGCGTATCAGTATGACATAGAATTCCGGAAAAGGCCATTGAACGCGAATGCCGACGCTTTGAGCCGTTTGCCGCTGCCGGAGCAGGGGCACTCTGGGGAAGATGATCCCGGCGAATACGTACTACATGCGCAAGCTTTAACAGATTTTTCTCTTCACGCGCAGCAGTTGGCAGAGAGCACAAGCAAGGACATCCTTCTCCGACAGGTGAAGACGTGGATTCTTCGTGGTTGGCCAAACCAGCTGGGGCCGGAGCACCAGTGCCTCCAGCCGTACTTCACCCGCAGATACGAACTCACTGTGAGTAAAGTGCTAATATACTGGGGTCATCGTGTAGTTCTGCCTGAGACCGTGCGGGCCCTTATTCTGAGAGAACTTCATGACACCCACCCAGGCATCACTGCAATGAAGCGCCTGGCTCGTACGTTGTTTTGGTACCCGGGATTGGACCACGACATAGAGAAGCTGGTACAAAGCTGCCAGCAATGCGTGCAATGTTGGGCCATGCCAGCGGAACAGGTCCCTTCAAGCTGGCCGAAAACCAACAAACGTTGGTCTCGCCTGCATATCGACTATGCAGGGCCAGTGGAAGGTCACATGATCTTGGTGGTGGTAGATGCGGAAACGAAATGGATAGAGGCAGCCCTGAAGACAGCAAGTGCAGAAACTACAGCCGAAGTATTGCGAGGGATATTCGCGCGTTTTGGTCTGCCCCATACAGTCGTTTCCGACAATGGGCTACAGTTTAACAGTTCAGTTACTGAAAGATTTTTCAAAGCTAACCATGTCTGTCATGTTACCTCCGCTCCATACTATCCCCAGCCAAATGGATTGGCTGAGCGTGCGGTGCGCACCATTAAAGAAGGTATCAAGAAAAATAAGCATGGAAGTCTGCTCACTCGTATTTCCAAATTTTTGCTACGCTACAGAGCAACACCGAGTCAAGATGGGAAGTCGCCCGCAGAGATGTTGCTCGGCTTTCAGCCCAGGACCCGTCTAAGTGCACATTTCCCAGAGGAAGACGTGGCACGGGATCCCATGGTAAGCAGACCCCCGGCACCGTTGTCACAAATCTTTTCACCGGGAGCGCCTGTTTGGTCGCGGCAGTACAACCAAGCCGGCCAGAGATGGTTACCCGGCATGGTGACGTCAACAAGAGGTAGGCGTATCATCACGGTGGACACCGCAGGAGGGGTGCAGCGCCGTCACGTGGACCAAGTGCGGCCACGGCTCGCAGAGGGTGAACTAAAGCAAGAATTCTACGCAACTCGGCCCGAAGACAACCAAGGCACAGAGAATGATCAACCTTCTGCAGTGGAAGACGCTGAACCATCGTCAGACCAATCACTTGGTACATCCCAGGCTTCCAGTGAAGCACCCTCCAGTGTACCGGTGGACTTAGAACTCCCTAGGCGTTCTACGCACACAAGGAGGCCACCCGACAGGCTAGGCTTCTAAGGGGGAGGAAGTGCCGTATCGCGGCAAGGCAAGCCCATTTATCACACCCCGAAGTGCGCATGCTCGTGCGGATTCACAGGGAATAAAAGCACCTGCGCTATCGTTAATAAAGCATTCCATTGTTTGAACCTGCTGAGTCCGTTGTTGTTACCCGCGCTACAGCACCTTACACTTCCTTTTCCTTCATGCAAGGCTGTCGTACTGTGCGAGTAGTAGCCGGTGGATCCTACCTATGTACCCCCACGGTTGCATAGGCTTCATTCCTTTCTGTAAAGGTGTCATTCCTGATCCAAGCGAAATGTCCTAGCAACCGTGTGCATGACATTCTTGCTCATACAAAATAGTTTTAACCGATTCAAAATCCAGGACGCCACATGAGGAGAGTCCACTCTGCGCACGCGTCTCCCCTGGGAAGACTTCCTCGCTAGTTTCTGTCCGCCAAAATTGATGTGCGAGTTCAGGTGACTTTATATTTAAGAAATGGCTTAATTAAGCGCGCACTCAACAGTGTTTCGTATCTGGGGAAAAGCTGGAGTACGTCTCACCACGATTATGAGCACTGGTGCATGAAAATCCAGATCTCTCATTGGTATGCATGCCAAATATAATGAAAATTTAGACGGCATGGTGTCAGCCACAAATGGAACACTTCATTGTCTTCCACACCGAAAGATCCCACAGCATACCGCGCAGCCGCAGCGGCTAGGTGGATTCTCTTGTCATGGTGCCATCTCTCGTTTGAGGGAAGCCTAAGAAGGCCCCTCAAACACCAAAAGATGGCGCCACGACAAGGGGTCCTAAGGCCTCTGTGGTGCCAAACAATATCTGGTCATGCCGTCGCGCGGAGTGTCAACACCTTAAGCTATTCTTACACTCTGACAAGGTCACACACATAGCCTGTGTGTGACTATTTGGCTTAACATACCATTGGTTATTTCATCAACCAAGAAGCTTGCTCAGTCAAGCTGTTGCATCACTTGTACTGACAAAAACTTGGGCTGTAAAAGAACCATAAAGAACTTTAGGTTGAAGGCACCCGGAAAGTTGTGTACGAGATTCCCCAATCCTGCAGGAAAGTTCTGTAGGCCAAACAGGTTACTGACTCGGGGAGCATGCGAAAAATCTAGTCAATAGTGTAAGCATACATCTTTCTGATCACTGCAAAGCTTGCTACACTTGCAAACCACGACGTGTGGAAATCTATGCACAGGCAGCAAGAAACTGCTGGCGAAGTGTTGGAAGCATTTTTTAATAAAAAACATGGGTCAAAATTGTATGAGCAATATATCAATTGTTTTGTGCAATGCAAGAATACGATACCATCTCTGTCATGCATGAATTACCTGCAATTTCAAGTCTTCTTGTATATGTGAGCCTGTGCTGCTTGTGGTGACATATATACATACTAGCTGTCTTCAATAAAAAGAGATGTTAGTTTGCACTTGTGTGTTATTGCATCACTTCGTGATGAATTCCATGTCTAAACAACAACTAGCACAGCATACAGCACTTCTGGAGAAACATGGTACGAGTACTGCATAAAGACCTCTAGCATGGGACTTCAGTGCATCTGCCAGAGACTCTGTAAATTTTATACAAAATAAACTAAGAGCAAAATGGCAGGCTAAATGGGATATTGAAACCAACAATAAACTCTGCCTGGTTAAACCAATCATCTCAGAATGGCAACTATGTAGACAACAGGAACGCTTCATTTAAATAATCATATGCCACCTACGTATAGGACATACTCACTCACAGACGGAAGCTTGAAGTAATGAAAAAAGGCATTGAAAACGATTAAAAAACAGGTAACATGGCGAGAACCAATGTCTCGTCAAGTGAAAGCTTGTCTTCGTCAGCCGTTGCTCTGAAGACTGTAAGACCACTTGTAAATCCCTTTTTTGTAATCGCTTTGATCGATATATTTCATTACTATACGAATATGGGGCACGCCGCAGTGGGGGGACTGGTGTTTGATGATTTCTGGGGTTCTATGTCCCAAAACCAGCTCCGGATCGATTTTGAACACGGGCAACTTAAAAAATCGCTGGTCTGACTGAGTACAGTACACAGGTGGTGGGCACAACACGAACGTCGTCCTTCTCTTGTGTCCGTGTTTGCATGACTTACTTTTTTGCATTATGAACTCTTAAGATTAACTAGCTCAGCTTTGTGTCCTTCTAAAAAGGCGTTCTGTTGCTCCGTCCCCATCAAAACATGCAGAATCCGTTCAGAAATTCGTCACTTACACATTGAAGAATTGTTCCGATGAACCGTTCGACGCATGACGACAACACCGCAGCAACCGCACCGCACCGCGGGGCGAAGCCGGCTCCTCTAGAGATGGAAACCACCTGGCACTGCTTTCTAGGTAGTACCTAGAGATAGGGAGACGATCAAGACGAAAATGTGACAAAAGCCCCTAGATCGTACCCTCGCAGCTCACGCATGCACACAGGACATCGAGTGTCCCGAAAACGACCGTCTCGTGTGCTAGCCTCTGTAATAGAGCGCCGGCGACTCGTGTGTATGCCGCCAGATGCCGCGACGATACCGTTGGCTGAAACGAAGGAGTACGTTGTAGAAGCACGTTGTTCGCAGCTAGGTTTTGAAATTACGTCCACGTGATGGTTCGGGGCCAATCAGCGACCACCCATACGTAGTTCGATTAGCGGGGTCATTTGAAAACGCATTTTGTCGAGCCGCTGCGACCTTTTGCGATACGCGTGTTCAAAACCTTATTGTAAATTACACACTTTACGCACAGCGCTGAAATATGTCCTGTAATGGTCTTAATGACCCGCTCTACCGGATCACCATGTTTGCACAAAATCGTCAAAACCGTTTTAGGGTCCCTTTAAAGTCGCTCCACGCGTTTTGAGAGTAACCGCTGCAGGTGAAAACAGTACAGGGGGGCGAGCTTTCCATTGCGCCATAAAAAGGGTCCTTAAAAGTCGGTTGTCAGTCCCTTTAAGAGAAAAAATCTAGGGATTGTTTGAGGCAAAATATATGTATACATAAACGTGATCCGCAGCATTCATTTAATTAAGAATACACATTAGAGTGGTCTTTATGTTAGTAAAGAAAAAATCGATGCGTTAGAAATGGTGTCGAAGACACGCTACACATTAAAAACAATGGCTTTTAGCCATTGTTTATAATGGGTCCCAACAGATGGTGCAAAAAAGCACGGCGAATGCGAGAAATTGAAATTGAATTTGGCAAAATTTCCATTGCACCCATCATGGTAAACGTACGTGAGAGGGGATGGGAAGAGACTGAAAGGCGGAAGGGGAGAAGAGAGGGCATTATGTATTAGGGGCGGCAGAAGACTATCATTTTTCGACATCATATTTGCAGTGAAGCAAGCAGATATATGCGGACATTTTTTTCTGCACCTCACAAGGGAGCACGGTTCAGCACCGATGGGGGGAATGAAAGACTCATAAACACGAGTGAAAAGTGAAAGAGCCAACCTTCTCAATATCACCCGCACCACGTTAGGGTACCCAATCCTTATATAAAGTGCTCTGTGCCCAGCGGCACTGGGAATCAAATTCAGTGCCTTGCGCATTTAGCGCCCCCCCCCCCCCCCCTCATCTTAGTGTCATCCATTGCTCCTTGCCTCCCTTTCCTTCCTTTTGTGACAGCTGACTTGAACCAGTGTTCACTATCGTCCACGATCTGGATCATATCCACAGTCTATGATCCCCATCATGGAGTTAGAAGAGATAGCACATCTTACTGCTAAAAACATGTCATGATGTGTGATCGGGGGGAAATGAATAGTGAAAATGGCGGCGAATCACTTTGTGTGTAGTCGCAATGCCAAGGTCTGGCTGGAATTAACATGTCCCCACTCATCCCTGAGAAAAGAGCCGTACGACTGGCTCCAAAACACTGGATCTCCTCTGCTTGAATCCTGGCTGGTATTTGCTAATTTATTTATAGTGGAAATGCAGGTTGGGTGAATGGCTCGCTTGGCCAAGGGACATCATGCCTGCAAATTGGAGGAGTGATTGACATAGGCAGAGTGAGTGGAGAAATAAATACGGATAGGACTGGTGTAGGGTGAATGCAATGGAGCATGCCGTGCCTTGTAGTGAATGCTGCGGTCTGTAAGTGTCCTGAAGAGCTCCCAGGACAGTGCAGGTGCGTGAGCAGAGGATGTTGCAAGGTAGGCGGAATTGCTTTAGTTGGTATCCCACTTTGTCAAACAAGCCTATATAACAATTCTTTTATCCCCTAGACCAGCAGAGGATGCAATCACCTTCCCGCCTCCATTGCAGCAATTACTGACATAAACTTCAAGAGTGTCATTCAAGACATGATATTTTGTTAACTTGTCATTTTAGAAATTTATTTCTGCACATTTGTATTTGTATACTAACCAGTCCTTTCTGTAATGCCCTCAGGCTTTGAAAGTATTTGTAATAAATAAATAAATAAATAAATAAGTAAAAGAGAGCACTGATCTGAAAAATAAATAAAAGGCAACACACTTGGTTTGTTCAAATGAAATGGCTAAGGGAAGCTGTAGAATTGTTTCGCTCAACATGTAGTGCAGCTGTTATAGTCCCTGGGAGGCTTTCTGATAAACAGTTCTGTTGGAAGGAAGGATCCAGTCTCAGAAGCATACAGTTAAATGCAACAATCAAGCACTGAAGGCAGCCTTTATTAGCACAGGAAACAGGTCAAAGATGTCGCAAGTGCAGAAAGCAGGATCTGAATACAGGCACAACTGTGATGTCAGTGCACAGACAGTAGAGTGCAGCATGTTGCCTGTGTAGAAAGTACACTAATTCACAGAAGCAAGGAGTAAAGATCCTCAGTATTGGTCAATCCTTGCACAAAGACGTGTGGGTTGTTACCTGGATTGCTTGTTGTTGATGCATCACCTGCACTGATGCACATACTTTTTATTGTTGACAGCTGAATGAGGGTTTCAATCCTGGCTTGTCGGCAAGGCAAGGCTTCCATTGTTGCTGTGTTGTGCACTTCATACCTATAGAGATATAGTCAGCCAAGCGTTATTGTGGGAGGCCCTGCAAACTCTGCAGAGCATGTAGAGTGTGAATGTCCTCCACCATCCTTTCAAGGGCTGTCAGCCCAATGATTCTATGCCTGCAAGGATAAGACTGACAAAGAGGCCTTGTTGCCTCTGTGAGCCTGGTAACAGATATACAGTGAAATGTGTGCAACACTGCACACTCTCGAGACACTTGGTTAAGTAGACTACGCTGTTGAGACGAGGTCAAGGGTTTTCTGAGCATCCTAATCATCATCATACCATCCAATACTGTACATACGTTATGCAATCAGACTAGAAGAGAAGCTCAGGGAAAGGTGGAGGCTTGAATTGATGAAGAGATCATTGAAAATGATGAACAGGGAACGTCCCTGGGTTCATTTCAACAAGTGGACTTGTCTTCATTGGTGACAAAGACAAGCCGACGAAGATAAGTCCACTTGTTGAAAGATTGGTGCTTACTATGCTCCATGCCCTTAATAATTTTAAATAATCACTTCAGTATATTTTATGCAGAATGTCACACACAGTGTTAACAAGGGATGTCCAGGGTAAGGAGGAGGCTTAAAGTAAATTTATAGAACAGTGAATGTTGCCACTGCCAACATTTTGACAACTGGACTACCCTGTCTTTGTCAGGGCACTGTAGGAGACGAGGCCACTTGTCGAAATGTTGGCCCTAGCAACACCCCCTGATCAACCTCCTCGTCGCATGCACGTTTAGCATTTGAAAAAAAATTTCTAGCTAGGTTGCAGAGGGAAAGAAATGGGCAGAGTCTGCCGTAGAAATAATGTTCGCAGAATTACTACCCGCTCATATAATTAATAAGTCATAGGCAAAGAAAATAATTATTGCAAGAAAAATATGAGGACACGTGAATGTAAATTGTTGCAAAAATTGTTAGCATTTGTGCATCAGTGATGCAGTCCAGTGCAAACGTACAAACTTCCTTCTGAACATGTCCCAAATTACTTGCACCAAAAGAAATTAACAATAGCCAAGACCAGTATATGAAAGAATGCACAGCATTAGGACAACATATATCTTTCTTTTAGAAACATACCATTGGTAAAAATGGAGAAACTGGCAGCCTGTATTCCTGTATGGTTACAGCTTTTGTTGGAAATGCTGTGGTGTAGTGCTCTTCTATGTCTTGTAGGGGTCACCATGTTCTATCTACAGATCTCCTAACAGAAAATGTGTCTCTTAATTGTTTCTAGTTTTATAGCTGCTGGCCTAGAAGCAGGCCCGTGGGATGCTGGCCAGTTGTAATAGTAATACAGTTAAACCTCGATATAATGAAGTAGCTAAAATCAGCACTTCATTAAACTGAGATTCACCCTCTCATGCCATGTACTGTCGCAAAAGGATTCTTATTTACACGAAAATGTCCCACAAGAATGTTCCAAAAGCAGCAAAAAATAACCCAACTTCAATAACATTTATAGAAAAAACACCAGGCCTGCATGGAATCACAGGACAGTGACAG
This sequence comes from Hyalomma asiaticum, assembly GCA_013339685.2. Classification (NCBI taxonomy): domain Eukaryota; kingdom Metazoa; phylum Arthropoda; class Arachnida; order Ixodida; family Ixodidae; genus Hyalomma; species Hyalomma asiaticum. The sequence goes on along the minus strand of JABSTT010002142.1, from coordinate 4,284 downwards.
CGTAAGCTGGAGGAGCGACCTTCTTGGAGGCCATTGTAAATGCTTGGAGGTCTGGCCAAGTGATCGGGCCATCAGGTATATCGAAGAGCCAAGCCACGTTGCTGTCGGGGCAGCCCATGTCGCCTGTCGCGTGACGCATGGCACGATTCAACAAAATTGCTTCACAAGGCAGCGCTTTATAATAATGACCACAGAAAAGTTGAAGAAGATCGTTTCATAATGCCAGTGTTGATGCCTCTGTAATGGGTGCCGAGCTACAAAGCATGCACCCTTGTGTTCTTTCAAATGATTCCTCGCACTTTTTATGCAATCCACTTTACACGACGTGCAATGGCATATTACTGTTTTGCCAGGTAACATTACATTTGTTACTGCGATCCTTCGGCTGGTTTTATACCTCTCTAGGTCTTTTAGCGATGATTCTTCAACCACAGGTGTAGTTCAGTGGTAGAATGCTGAACTGCCACGCAAACGGACGCAGGTTGGAATCCTCCTCAGTCCTGGTTATTTTTTTTCTGAAATTTGCGCGATAGTGTTTATGGACACCGGCGGTGGCGAACAATTATGGCGCCAAAAACAGCCGTTGTTGTGATCTCATAACAGCTTAAGCTGTAAAAATCCTGTGGCACCAGAAATTCAGCGACCACAGCTTTATAATGCGCTGTCAAAGGCCTTATCACACAGAACCATATGTCACGTGTAATGCTAAAGAAACGCAGATAAAACATACTGTGGCAAGAAGCAATGAGCAAAGCTACCTCGCCCATCCTGCCACCGTGGCTTGTTGTGAAAAACTCGGGTGTTTCCCAGATTGAGAGGGCAACATGCTGGTATGTTCACAGAACTGCTGGCTCTCAGGAAGTTAATTGCAGTTAAATGAGTTAGCACTGAAACCTCTTTTTTCTCACCAATCGGGATCGTTAGCTGGATACAAGCGAACCTTTTCGGCGACACCCGTTTCCTGAACGTTCGCGATCTTGTGCAAGTGAGAGATTGCTGAGTATAGTATTACCGCTCTTATGGCTACATTCTGCTTGTACCTTGACACTCGGCGATGACGGTGGCTCGAAATGGTACGTTGGTTGTCGACTGTGCAAGGTGCGAGGCTTTTCTCATGCATGCTCTCCCTTCCTGCCAGTCTGGTGACGAGAAGGCAAGCATTCACATTCCCCCATGTCAATAGCTCCCCCCCCCCACACCCTCAACCGTGGCGCGGGAGGGAGAGGTGTTGCTACCAGTCGGTGGACGCTTTGTCGCGCAGCAAGCAATTTGAAAATGCGTTAAAAAAACCGCATGGAACTCGCCTCTCTGAATACTGGCACCAGCAGAATGTTCGATTTATCAGCGTGGTAATCTCCTGCAGCAGCACTGAAACTTCGTTGTATCGAGATCATGAAAAATATGCTTCGCTACACAAGGTAAAAAAGATGCATGGAGTTATATACATTATGTTGTAAGAAGCCAAGTACTTTGGTATATCAAGAATTTCATTACATTGTTACAGACGGATTGCTGACGTTCTGGCCGAGGACCAGACGAGTCTCCTTCGTGAAAAAAGGCAGCCGCTTAACTTCGTTCTCCTCTGCTTCGTCGTTCTCTTCTTCCCTCTTAGTTCCCCGGCTATTTTCGTTGGTACCGCTGGTTCGAACTCGTGACATTTCCCCGCTTGCAGACGAAGCTCGCCGGGCGAGTCAATCATCTCGTGAATTGTAACGCTTCAGGCGGGCGACATGGGTCACTTGGGATGGCGAAGCTCAAGCAGCGCTGAGGACGTGATGTCGCATGCCGCTGTCAGGAATGCTGCTCACCGTAGAGGCCGTTGACCTGGGGCGCATTTGGCGTCTGCGCTGCTGAACCCGGACGGTGGCTTGCTCTCGCTGCTGTGGCGGCAGGATTTGCCTGGGCAACATCCTGGTGACATTCCACCCACATGAGGCCTGAAGTGAGAGGTGGCAAAGCCCCAGGTGGGAGTCCACTGAGACCTCGAGTCCGCAATATAACGGGTCTCTACTCCTGCACCCTGGTTCCTTGATGGCCCAGTCAAATCTGCCTGGCTCTTCTTCTGAACCCGAGGCTTTCTTCTCTTCATGTCGCCTCCTCATTTGCCGAACGGCTTCACGCCACCACGTGCTGTGGTGCAATGCATCGTTGTCTTCTTTATTGAATCCATTAGTGGCACGCACTTTAAAACACATTGCACTTTGATTCCCCCGCACAGACACTTCACTCGTCACAATGTTATATGTAATAGTATTATAACACTATTAGGAAGATTAATCTCAAGACTGAAAATACTGAAAAATGGGTGCTTTCTAGAGCTGTGCGAATAGCAAAATTTTGAGCGCAAAGCGAATTCGAATATTTATGTTCAAGTGCGAATTCAATCGAACATTTTTCAAATAATTTTCAAATATATTCTTTGAATAATACCATACCAATTTATGGTGAAACGTGCTGCTAAACATGGCCCAGAAAATTTATTGCATGACTAGTGTACTCCCACAGTGTCATTCCAAAGTCCTGGAGAACCTGAGAACTGTGCAGCACAAAGCTGAGCTAACTTCACTGCAGTACACGAGTGTCAGCTTTCCCACAGTACACGAACGTTAGCTTTGCCGCAGTAAACGACTGTTAGTTTCGCTGCAACACATGGGTGTTATGTGGCAAAGCGTATTACATGCAGGAATGGGCCACTTATAGACAAAGCACATTTCTTTCCCGTAATTACCAACTTCGAATAGTTCGAATAGTAACAGTTCAGTGCGAACCAAATAGCAAACTCTATTAGAATATTATTCGAAATTTCAAATATTTGCACACCCCTAGTGCTTTCCCGAGTCGGGGCCTTCAGCAAGTGCAACCCCCCCACCTCCCCTAAAAAAAAAGATCCTGCTTACTGGTTTGCCTAGAAGACATGTTATGGAGCCTCCCTGCTGTGAGGTTACCGAGAGCAGAACAGCCTTGAGTTTGGAAAAAAAAAGGAGCCTTATGAAGCCATGTCGACCAGGTTGATGCTCTTGTTATAGACTCCTCAAAAGCCTTTAGTACAGTATTAAATCGCATTCGAGATCAAATGATCGAAAGTCCAGTGACCATTACCACTTGCAGGGCTCATTTGCTAAGTTTTGCAATTGGTGCAACACCTGGAAGATGAGCATTAACTCAATGAAACCAGTGCTTATGTCTTTCTGTAATAAATCTTTCATTTTTAATCACTCTTCCAATAGCCATGCTGTAAGCAGTGTTTCTGAATACAGTATCTCAGTGTCATTTTTACAAACAATATGTCATGGCCCAGACACATTGAATATATAACAAAGCAATAAAAAAACTGCGTTATCTACGTGAAGTTCTATCAAACTCTCTGAAGGAAACTGAGCTTCTCTAATATAATTTATCTGTGCAGTCCTTGACTACGCGTCTGTCGTTTGGAACATATAAGCAGTGCGAGATTATGAAGCTAGAAGTGATACAAGAAAAAAGCAGCAAGATTCATGTCACCATTATCACTGGGAGTTCTCACCTTCTACTCTTTCCTCATTGCACTTAACTTCACTCTCTTGCCTTTACCGAATTGAATCATTAAACTTATTGCACTCTCAAGTTCTTCAGTTAAACTGTAAAATGACAAGGACAACATAAACCTTGCACGACAATCAACAACGAGATGTCATCGCAACTTAAACTTGACCCCTTACTATGCTCACACTATGTTCAAGTTCTGTTCCCCCCCCCATTCCATTGAAGACTAGAATTCATTACCTGGTTCTTTTTGTTCATGCCTGTCGCCTAGTTCCAAAGCTGCCATCCACGGCATACATCTATAACATACCCTCATCTATTCGCCAGTTGTATTAACTTCCGAGTTACCTTGTTTATGTTTCATTGATGTTTGTCACAGTTTGTGTACATTTACTTTTGCATAACCACACATGTGTATTACGTTACTTGCTTGGCAATGTCATTGCTGTTTCTTATAATTCCATGTACCATTGTGTAACCACTCCTGCCATAGTGCACATTCCACTGATATGAATAAATAAATAAATAAATCAGACCTGCTATGACAGCCTCATAGTACAAGGTACCGGAACTGAGAAATGCACTGCGTGGCTGTTGTGGAAAAGGCAGAGTCTCTCCACAACTCATCAAGACAAGGGTGTCCCCCCTTTTAGCAATGAAGCTGTTTAAGCCAGAGGTTGGCTGACTGGTGTACGCATAAATTATCATTATGAAATGGGTGCACGTGCACTCCTAATAAATGCCCATGTGCAGCATTTGCAC